>JAKGUB010001034.1:407500-460000 GCA_026261675.1 Hippocampus mohnikei | reverse complement strand
AACGCAGCCAAGGTTAGAACTCGTGGGAGGAGTTCATTGAGCCCATGGAAGCTGACTTCTGGACGGCTTGGAGGAAATTCTGGTCCACCAACCGACATCTCAGTGCACCATTAACACTGTTTACAGTGGAGATGGGGCGCTGCTGACCTCGACTTGGGACATTTTTAGTCAGTGGGCAGAATACTTCGAAGACCAATACGCCTTCCTTAGAGGAAGCAGAGTCTGAGGACTCTGAGAAGGGCTCTACTTTCTCTGGGGTTGTAGTCATTGATGTGTTTAAAAAGCATGGTCATCGGGGAGGGTGCCTCTGGATTGGCAGACCGGGGTGATGGTATCTTTTTTTAAGAAGTGGAGTGGGGAGAGTGTGTTTCGACTACACAGGGATCACACTCCTCAGCCTCCCTGCTAAGGTATATTCAGGGGCTCTGGAGGGGAGGGTTCTTCAGGAACTCGAGTCTCTGGTTTCAGGAAGAGCTCCAGTGGACCAGCTCCATACTCTTAGCAGGGTCCTCGAGGGCACATGGGAGTTTGCCCAACCAGTCTACATGTGCATTGTGGACTTGGAGAAGGCATTCGACTGTGTCCCTCGCGGGAGTTCTGTGATGGGTGCTGTCTGATAAAAAAGAAGCCTTAAACCTATTTCAACTAATTAGAAGACAAGATGAATGTCACAGCGTTACCCGTCACCATATTTTTCTCCAATTCAAAACCTCAGCTACACCGTCAGCGCCTCCAACAGAAAAGTCTTCGAGCGAACCAAAAGCTGTATGATTCAAGTGAGAGCAGCCTTCTACGCCACCAACACAAGCCTGTTGACCTCTCTCAGGAAGCAATGTTGATGAATGTTAATTACTGTATAAGGTTTTATAATTAAATATTTAAGGAAATATGTGTATTGCTGTCATCTCTGTCTCTGATATGTAAATTATAAATGCTGTTTACATCTTTTAAACATGTTGGTGCCAACATACACATACACGAAAATTCCTGGGGGGGCGGTGGGGAATCCTACCTCACGGGCTTTACCTTTCGCAGGGGGTTTCTGGTCCCCATTAACCACGAAAAACGATGGATTACTGTATACTTTATATTCTGTATTTGTGTGGCTTGGCATCAGGTGGATGCACATTTTGTTGTCTCAATCTCTTAAAAGCTGTAAATGTATTTTTTGTGTAAAAGCCTGTGTGGGTGCCATTACACTAGTGTGCATGCTGTGCTGCATTCGAGTGAACCACAGAAAGTCTCTTCCAGTTAAGCACAATCAAAATTTACAGTAGTGTTGAAACAAATGGTTATGTACAACAACAAAAGTGGAGACTTCGGTACACATCCCTAGTATTAGTTAATGTGGTCAAATAATGTGTGTAATACAATGTATGCAACATATAATGTATTCAAATATTATCACTTATAATCTGGTTAAATAACGTAATATGCAACGTGGTCATATATTGGAGAATGTAAGCCCTGTGAATATTCTCAGGGGCATTGAATCAATCAGCACTTGTCATGATTCTGTTTGGGCCCAACAGGTGGCACTGTAGGGCTCTCCCTGTAGCTGCACACCTGTTGGTCATTATGTAATTAGTGCTTTAAAAGGGCTCCCAGCCCGACCACTCATGGTCGGGTCATTGTTGCTTGTTTGTGTTTGTTGCTGTTTGTTTGCTACTGTTATGTTTCTTCCGGTCATGTTTCGGTCATAATTAGTTTTTGCTTCAGTCGTGGTTTTGTTTGCTAATTTGGATTCTTTTTGTTTTCGGGACTTTGTTTGTTTAGGATTTTGTTTTCTCTGTGTTTTAATACATTCTGTCAGGTACACTCCCTCTTGCCTGCTTTTTGGGGTCTATCACCACCCCGCAACGTGACAGCACTAGACTGTTCTGGTTGTCTAAGAAGCCATTTGGTCTTTCATTAACGCAGACTTCATCAGATCATGCGCAAGGCTAGGTAGGACAGTCGTAGCACTGTAGCATGTACTGCAGTCAAATAATGAACATGGTCAAAAAATGTAGTTTGCAATGTGTCAAATTCATGTGATCATAAAAATGAAACACAATGTCAAATGACATATCAGTACATATCACAGTCAAATATGGTGCATAATGTAGTAAAATATTTTTTTATAATTTAATGTAATGTGGGCAAATAAGGTAGTGTCACATAATGTAGTATGCAATGTAGTCAAATGTAGAGTGTAATGTAGTCAAGTAAAGTAATGTATAATGTCATAAAATAATGTAAAAATAGCAGGTTCACAAGTTTTCATTGATTCTCTCATGTGTTTCCTCAGCAGTCTCACTCACCCAGGAACCACTTCTCCATCGCCACCCTCAGGTCCAAGGGTCCAGTGCCAGCAAACAGGTTTTCTCCGGTGTCCTCCAGGTCTGGGTTGTGGTTCCAGATGCACTTGGCGGCATAGCCCTCAGCCACCAGTTTAAGCATCGGGTCCCATTTCTGAAGAAAGAGAGTAGGTCAGTGCTAGCCTCATCATGTCTTGTCTCTCATACTCATATACAATACAATACAAAACAATACATTACATTGTTATTTATATAGCGCTTTCACAACAGCTGCAGCTGAAAGAAAGCACTTTCCAGAACAGTACACATAAAATAACAAAATACAGTAATATAACAACACAAGACATGGAAAGTCATGCAATCTTCAACTTGAAGACCCAAGAGCATTGACATGAACTCATTCTACTGCCCTTTTTCTTCAAGGGGGCCATCATTTATGCAACTCCCGGCTGGAGGGAGACCTTTAATTGTCTCATGAAATATGGCACAGTGTTCGACTGGTTAGCACGCCCGCCTCACAGTGCAGACATGCTGGGTTCAATGCCGGCCTTTCTGTGTGGGGTTTGCATTTTCATGCCTGCGTGGATTTTCTCTGGGTACTTTCCGCTTTCCTCCCACATTCCAAAAACACGCATGGAAGATTGATGGAACACTCGAAATTGTTCTTAGGTGTGATTGTGAGCGTGAGTGGTTGTTCATATGCGTTGAGGGTGTACCCCACCTACTGCCCAAAGATGGCTGGGATAGGGTCTAGCACACCGGTGACCCTTGTGAGGATAAGTGGATTACAAAATGGATTGATGGATCGAAATTAGAGACAAGTAACGCTATAACAATCGAAGTAGAGTTCCATCCATGCGTCTTCTTAGGCTCATGCAGAATTACATCATGGGGGCAGCAGTCGAAGCAGAAAAGCCCAAATTCCCTCTGCCCAGCCAGTTCACCAAGCTGTTCCATGGTATCCTAAGGCACCCAGTCAGAAGAAAGATATAAGGCCCTATTTTCGTAAAGCACAGTCTAACCGTGGGCAGGGGTGGAGTTTTCTTTCTTTTGGTCTTTTGCAGGTAGAATTGCCATAACAAAGCGTTTACGCCTCTGTGCGTCTGTGTGCGATGGAAGCTTTTCCCAGCTAATCCTAGTAGCATCCCTCATTTGCATCAAAATCATGGCTTAACATTGCGTAAACATAAATGGACTCGCTGAGGTCCATGCATGACATTGGAAGGCAAATTGCAAGATCTCTCCTTGCAGGTAATGTAGTTAGTTGTGCATGTAACATGGGCAATTGGAGACCGCCTTGCATCCATGTATGGCACCATCCCCAATAGATGGCATCCACTACGCACGCCCATTGAGCACCGTATTAGTCTGTCTTCACCTTGATCAAATACATCAAAATTGCATTGAACCACCTGCGCCAGGAATTAGAGATGGTTTTACCAAGTCTAAAATCTAGTCTACCTTCAATTTGCAGATGGTAGACGGTGTTGTTCCCCGAAAGGCACACAGTGCACGTTCTACCAAATTCACAAACACACTGAACTGGACCATTGCCTCAGCACAACAATAACTAACGGCCTGTATTTACATCGAGTGCAGACTACTTTGTGTTGTCCCATTGTTGGATGAGTCAGCGGCGAGGCAACACCAGGCGGTGAAACACCAAGAAAGGTGCAACTCAGCCCCAAACGCAGTAGACTCGACTTGTGTTGGCAGGAAAATTAAATCACGCCCGTTTTTACGCCGAGTGCATGTGTACCAGTCTACCAAAATAGGGCCCAGCATCTTGGGTCCTCCACATTAACTTGACCATGGAGGTGAGCATACTCTGAGCTGGACAACTAATCTTCTCACCATACCTCGAAGAGTCAAGTCAACTTTTTGCTGCTTGTATCTGTGATTTGATTCTTTCTGTCACTTGTGAACAACACCTCAAGATACTTGACCTCCCCTACTTAGGGCAAGATATCATCTCCGACCTGGAGAGGGAACTTCAGTCTTCAGTCTTTTCCATTTGAGGACCTGAGTTTCAAATTTGGATCCATTGATTCTTGCCTCAAGCTCATTTGGGAACTGATTGGGTTAGAGTGAAAGATCGTGTCTTAATGAAGCCAATGTAAATACATGATCTGCCTCACACACTCACTGAAAACAAACCTGACTCAGAGCCCATAATTTGGTCCAAACTCTGACTGGTTGTACAGGGAGCAAACAGTCGATTACAGTGCAGTTAAAAACAAAAGAATAATAACTATGAGTGGTGGAAGAAGCAGAGTTCTCCCATCCTTATTCACAATTCCAACTCCAACGATGGTGTCCTATAGCAATTCGACACTTCTGACTCCATGTTTGGCAGCGGTGATTCACTAGCATGTCTCTGTAGACACATGTCTAGGGGATTAAGATGCTTAGTGTGAGACCACTCAAATTGCTACTCTCAGCCCTTTTGATTATCATACTGGCCTCTCATTTACACTCAAATTCTTTACAAGGGTTTTTGCATAGCAGCAATCGGTACACCTGTTCTGCCCTCTCTGTTCTATCCTATTTGATATTCCTTGCTACCCTTCCTCACAGGGTGTAGCTCCACCTTCACTGTGCACATGTAATGTAGATGATATCCAACTCTTTTGTAACAATATTGTTGTCGGATGCAGGTTTCTGAATTAACATCATCCTCCAATCCGCCAAATGCAGGTTAATATTGATTTTGCCTTGTGTTGATAAAAACCTATTTGCCAGTTTGTTCGTGATGCATGAGACAATTGTGTCGGTCAGACATACTGAGAGTTGGGTATTGAGTGTCAAGAATTGATCGTAACCGGGACTAGCATTCCAATTCATGTGAAATCATTCGCATTTTAAATTTCCGGTTCTTCATTTCGGTGTCTCATCTGCCGACTCGATGATCAATGAAGAAGTGCGCACAGGCGCGCATCGTGGCTTCATCTGACGCCCATCACAAGTGTAGCTTAACTTTGCTCATGAAGAGTCGCCTCAGTGTAACATTTACAGAAAGATTATATTGTGCAAAGGGGTTTCCATGACGTGCACAAGGTAACGGAGGGCTGTATTTGATGAGCTTGGTGCACCTTCTCACTCCAACCCAGTCAGCAAAGGCATCTGGCCCGGATTCGGCATGAAGCTGGCACAGCTGGCCTTGTGTTGGCCCTGGCATAATGCATGTGGGCCGAACACGGCCCAGGAGTGGCAAAGGAGGCACTGGCTTGACTCTGGCAAACCAGATGAGGGCCAGTTGTGGAGTGAAGTATTTGGGCCAGAAATCAATTTACAACTCCGGCCCGTATATGGCAAGCCAGTATTGAGCCACCCTTAAATGCAGTTTCAGATTTTTTTTTTTTTTTTTACACACAGCCTTGTTTTACAATTGCACACCGATGTGGAATTCCATTCATCACACACACACACACACACACACACACACACACACACACACACACACACACACACACACACACACACACACACACACACACTCATACGCACACGCATGCGAGCGTGCCGCACACACATTTGCACGTACTAATTCTTGTGCACGCTCGCTAGTGCGCACACACAAATTAAACGTGGTCAAGTAAGATTATGTTGAAGTCGACTGGCGTCAGCAAAAGAAGGTACAAGAACAAGTTTAGAATTTTCATGTTTTTTGTTTTTTTTCCTCGCACGTACAGTACTTTAATGTACAACAGTCAAGTATTGATACACTCCGATACAGTAGGTGGTGATGCACTGCAAACGTTAGCTGCCACCCGCCAATTAAGAAGAAGAAGACTTGTTCATACAAGTACATGTGCCATCTCTCATATGCCCAAACACAAGCTACAGCCTCCCTCTCACTGACGGAGTACTTTTGCTCAGCAGAAGTGAGCGACCTTGACGCAAAGGCTACTGGGCGCTCTGTGCCGTGATGGAGCTGGGACAGCACAGCCCCAACTGCAGTGTTGGATACGTCACAGGTCACGAATGTTGGGCTTTCCAAGTCAAAACGGGCGAGTACTGGTGGGGAGGTGAGCTGTGTCTTGAGTCAGCGAATGACCGCTGAGCATGCTGGCGTCCAGGACCAAAGGGTGTCCTGCTTTAGGAGGGCACAGTAGTGGTGCGGTCGTATCAGAGTAGTTGGGGAGGAAGCACAAGTAGAAAGCTGTCAATGCCCAGAAAGGAGGACAGTTCTGTGGGGCACGAGGGCTCTGGCAGGCGCAATACTGCATCAACGTTTGAGTGTAGTGGACTCAGGCCATCAGTGGTCAGGAGAAATCCCACAAACTCAATAGCTGATGCCGAAAAGATGCACTTCTCCCCATTTAGGGAGAGGCAGACCACCCGTCTTTTTCTTCACTGCCACCAAGGGAATGCGTCAATCCCCTCAATGATGCCAGCATCAAGGAGTTTCTGTAGCTCGGCCGAGATGCCATCGCGCAGGGCGAGGGGCAGTCGGCGAAGAGGCTGGATCACGGGGGGCATGGTAGAATCGATGAGTGGCTGATGATTGAAGGCAGTGAGACAGCCCAAACCTGTAAAGAGCCAACAGTGCAGCCAGGATGTAGTCACCGTCAGAATTGTGGCGCCCACCTTGATGTGATGGAAAAAACGAGTGCGCAAAACAAGTCAAAGCCCAAGAGGTTGGCGTCATGACGGGAGACTTGGAAGGTGAAAGCAGGGAGAGTTCAAGAGCCATAGCGCACGGCGAAGGTAGCGGCGCCCACCATGCCAATGTTAGTGTGGCCATAGCCAAACAAGTCTTTGGCGTTGGCCTTGATCAAGAGCCGGGGAAATAGGCGTCTAACTGTGGTTCAGTCGTGACCTGGAGGCTGCAGTGTCAAGCAGGAGTGGCAAGCTCACGCTGTCCAGTTCCACTGTGCACCACTTGAATGGTTTGCCGCTGGAGCCCACGGATGAATGGTGGACGGGCTCGACCAGCCAGGTGAGCGGGATGAGGGGTCTGTCGGTGTGGGTGCAGTGCAGCACATCCTGGAGAAGTGGTTAATCTTCCCACAGCGCTGACAGCTTTGTGCGGTGGCTTTGCAAGCTGGCGCACGCATCGGGTGCGAGGTCAAGCCACAGTTGGCACAAGGTCTGCGTGTGATGCCCCCTTGACGTTCTGCCACCTCGGCACCGTCGTAGGTGGGGTGGAGTCTAAGGGTTGAGCGGTTGGAGCGACAAGCTGTGGGTGGGTCTGGATTAGCGAGCCACTGCTGCTAATTGTGCTGCATTCTCGAGTTGGAAGGCCATTTCCACAGCCTTTGACAGCGGGAGGTCGTCCGGCGAAAGTAACGGTTTCAATGGGATCAATCGTGTGCTCCGCTAATTGGTCCCGAATCATCTTCTCCTCCAAGCGGCCGAATTTGCAGAGGCCCGCTAAGCAACGTAGTGGTGTACCGGCTCTCCCGTGTGTTGCCGTCATTGGCGAACGGTAATCCGCTGGACTATCACACTCTGCGGAGCGGAGAAATGTCCGGCCAATTTAAGCGACACAATCTGCATATGTTCGCGGGGGTCCGAGAGTACGAAAAATGCACTTTTTCAATCACTTCTATGAGTAAAAATAAAGATGTTATTTTAATATTGCACAAACAACTACACTTCACCAAATCAGTTAATCATCAGGTACTCTTGCGCCTTCAATAATTGCTCTGATCAAAATTTTATTTAAAAAGTAACAAATAAAGGAACCACATACAAAACCTGATAGAGTTCCTACATTGGCATCACGAATCCCACAATGCCCTGTGCCAAATGCATACAACGATATTTTGGCATTGTGCAAAACTTGTAAATTATTTGAGGAAATGCTACACTTTGAGAATGGTAGAAAAGGTGCCACAACAAGAGGGGGCAAAAGAAATGTTGAGCATTCTACAGGCTGCCAAAAGAAATATCCATTTAGTCATAGCGCGGACATCCGGGGGGACGTCTCCTGCTGGCTGCAGGACTCTCTCCAGCTCCGGGTTTGCCGCGAGCGAGTGACCCAACTGATCCGCCTGTTCTACAGTAAGGCCGATACGGCCTGCGCTAGCATCCACTCCTCACCCGCCTGCAGCGAAAGAGGTAAGATGCCCGGCGAGCCTGTGACAGGAATTCTGACGAGCGCTACATTTCCCACGCCCTGGGTGGCCTCCGCTCCGCACCAGTAGCAACCTCCATGGCAGGGGCTATGCACGCGTAGTGGTGCCTTGGTTTTTGCCGGTACATATGCCGGCCGCGCGGCTCCTCGCCCACCAGGCATGCCAACCCTGGCTTTGAGGCAACCTGGTTGATCTTGCCAGTAAGCTAGTCTTAAAGATGAAAGCCATGCAATTCTAAGTAACTTCAAGCCAAGAACTCACCAGTGCAGTGCTCCCCATCTGCTGTCGTCATAGTTGAAAAAGCACTCTTGGTGCAGCTGTGACATCCAACCTGTCCAGCTTGTAAATGCATCTCATTACGGCATTTTCATCAAAGTGAGATGTGAAATCACTTGGACAGAATGTTGACTGATAAACTGCTGCCACTACAGTCCTGTCAGCCTTTCTGTGTAGAAAAACGCATGTCGGAATCAGTCACGTGAAGTCTGGAGTCTATCGTATGGGTGCCGCAATGATGTGATTGACTGATAAATTAACAAATGGCAGAAGAAGGTGGAATTTAATGCCCTTCAATATGACCTTTGGCATAAAGCTATAGGCCCCGTAGAGCAAGGGTCTTCATTAACTTTTGCAGTGGCGAAGTGACTGACAGGAAGTTCAACAAGTAACAGAATAATATGAAACCATTGTGACTTTTAAGACACGATAATTATGACCACGACACTGCAGAATCGCCTATGGATCGGTCAACTCATGCCAAGAATATAAAGTAATTGACAGAAAAATCAACAAATTGTGATTTTTATTCTTGTATTTATTTCTTTATTCTTAAAATTCTTGGGTACCATGCGCTGGGCCACGCGCTATACCACGCTGGGCTTCAGCCCAGTTAAGCCAAGTGAGAATTATGGGCCTCGCTGTAAAAGTGAATTGTTATAGTGTGGACACCCCTATTAGAATCAAAATCAAAACATTTGTAACCGGAATTGAAACAAGAAACCCAAACCAGTACCAGAAGTTCAAATTCAAAGGATGCCCAACCCTAGATATGGTCCACGCTATGTTTCATTCTTTGTTATTTGTGCACCTGGCAGTGAATTCTACATTTCCAATAAATATCATGCCGTAATGCTACACAATGAATGTTTAATACGCCCATTGGCTGCGTGAGTGCCGGTATTCCACCCTCCAGTCCAGAGTGCAACAAATGCAAGAAATGAACAGAGATAGTGTGAGAGAGCTAGATAAAAATCATTGGACTAAAGTTTTTTTTAAAAATGGCTAGTGAAAATTCTGATTGTTGGGTAACTTTTCATTAAACTATTTTAGAACCATACTCATACATTGTTGTGAAACTGTCATTGTTCTTTCATATTCTTTGCACTGTTCTCTTTTCTCCATGCCTCTCCCCTCCCCTTCAATCTGTCCAACAGCGTTGTCAACAAATATCCTCCCTCTCAATACAAATAAACACAATGGGAGTATATACCTGTAAATCAAACTCCCCTGTTGCACAGCAAAACTGTTCCTCCACTTAAAAAAAACCCCAACAACAACAAAAACCTCTTCCTACCATCCCCAACACAAAAAAAAAGGCAGCTCAGGAGAAAGCAGAGTGGACAACACACAAACATGGACACAAACAACATGGTGGAACAACCACATGTCAGAATTTACTAATCCTTGTTACAGACGCCAACTCTACATAGCGTATGATCATCTTGATCCCCGCACTAACTGTTTTTGTGCGCTTGTGCTGTTTTTTTGGGGGTTAGCAGCTGACAGGAACAGAGATTCTCACACTTAATACCTGATTTTTGGCTGGCAAGAAAATGAAAGTTGTTTGGGCCGAGACATTTATCTGCTCCAAAGCTGCCGAGTTTCATGTGCACAAGTGACACAACGATGGGAGCATCAGGCAGGTAGTTTTTAGAATTTCACTTCCGATATTAGTGACTGAGAAAAACTAATTGGGATTGTTTTGATGTGCATGTGTGTGTGTGTGTGTGTGTGTGTGTGTGTGTGTGTGTGTGTGTGTGTGTGTGTGTGTGTGTGTGTGTGTGTGTGTGTGTGTGTGTGTGTGTGTGTGTGTGTGTGTGTGTGTGTGTGTGTGTGTGTGTGTGTGTGTGTTCTTGATTCTTAGCGACAAGCAACAAATGCAACAAAGAATTGTCAATAATCAGGGCTGCATATTTTTCTTTTTATTTACAGGCTCTCAGCATCTGGACTTACTTAGTGTTTGGACACATACGCACAAACACATGCACGCTAAAACAACACGTATCACAGTTTTTCTCTGTTGTTTTGGTAGATTTCTCAGATCAGAATTGAAATTTTCAAAAATTTTTGTTCAATCTCCACATCATTGTGTCACTTGAACAAATTAAACAAGAATTTTGTCTTTTATTTGAACACGTTTCTAAATCTTTGTTACATAGTAAACATTTTCCGATGGTATCAATTACTTATGAAAATGCTACTACTTCTGCTGCAAAGTGCTCCAATAAATGATCAAAAAGTACAGAACGAGAGATCCTTCCATGCTGACCGACAATCCCTATTCAGGGGGCCGTGAAAAACGGAATTAACTGAACAACTCTACTACGGATTGCCAGCGAGAGCCTCCATTACAAGCATCCGAAATGATGTCGACACAAAACCGTAGAGAGACTTCCAAGCAAGAAGGACCAACAGAATCAGCATAGCCTGACTGCTGTGTTCAAAGCAAATTTGAGAAAAACGAAGTATGCAACCATTGCTTAAATCCATTATAGGCTGAGTACTAGTTTACCTTAGATGTGCACTTTATAATGTTATATTGCGCTGTTTTGATTCCATAAAAAGAGCTGTTCAAGCAGCTGTTGTGTGACAAAATATTGTTTTCACTGTTGTTGATGGACAGTAATATTGTGTGAGAGATATGTGTGAATAACTGCTCCAAGTGAAAAATGTTCATGTAAAATTGAAAATCCAAATTGTTATTTCAGTAAATATTTGCATTTTGCACATAGAAAACATAGAAAACTGATTCATGATTCCATGTTGATGAGAGCATTAAAATGGGGGAAAATAGGACAAAAAATATAAAAGGAAGTTCAGAAACGATAAAAAAATGCGTGAGTAATCACGATTAATTTTTAGTTAATTTGAGTTAATTATGGCATTTGAGTTTTTAATTAGATTCAATATTTTAATCGTTTGACAGCTCTAATATATATATATATATATATATATATATATATATATATATATATATATATATATATATATATATATATATATATATATATATATATATATAAATGATAGGCGATATATCGCATGGAACGATACAATGCCCAGGACAAAGGATTTTAATACGATATTTCTACTCTATAACAATGGCTTTTCTGTAAATAAACATACACTAAATAAAGGTAACTCCAAATAAACACAACAGAACGCCGCTCCAATTGATTTTATTTCAAAACCAGTTCAGCTTTACTAATTCCAAAATGTAAAACCAACATTGACATCCAAACATGCCAGCTCTTTTTTTCAACGCTAATGGACCTTGTCAGCAGATAAACTGTTTCTTTTTAGGCATAAACAAACCCTTCTTGAAAAGTGCTTAATTCATCTAAAAAATATTATATAAACATTCTCTTTTTGTAGAACAAAAATACATACAAAAGTATTAAACTTGTATAATTTCGCCTTAAATTAACCTGCTGCTGTGATTGTTCTGTTTAAAGAACATTCATTCATTCATCTTCCGAACCGCTTGATCCTCACTAGGGTCGCGGGGGGTGCTGGAGCCTATCCCAGCTGTCTCCGGGCAGTAGGCGGGGGACACCCTGAATCGGTTGCCAGCCAATCGCAGGGCACAAAGAGACGAACAACCATCCACGCCCACACTCATACCTAGGGACAATTTAGAGTGCTCAATCAGCCTACCATGCATGTCTTTGGAATGTGGGAGGAAACCGGAGCACCCGGAGAAAACCCACGCAAGCCCCACACAGGGAGACTCCACACAGGGAGGCCGGAGCTGGAATCGAACCCGGTACCTCTGCACTGTGAAGTCGACGTGCTAACCACTGGACTACCGGGCCGCCCTGTTTAAAGAACAATTGTATGTTAATACTCGCAAATGACTTTTTCAAATATGGTCTCCATGGTCTGGCAGCAAGACACTTCTTGACATGCGTCGCAATAAGTAATTCTTATTACTTATTGCGACTTACAAAGGCTATATATTCCAACAGCCTGAACAAGGCCATCTACTTCCCTACAAAATCCAAAGAGTTTCCACGGAAACTAAAGCATAATTTCATCTTTAAAATAAAAAAAAAAACTCCTTCCTCAACGCCATCATCTCTATTGATCTATTTTAGTCTTTATAGTCTCTACTGCACGCATAACGTACAGTCATGCGTGCAATCACCGACTGGTGATGGCGTGCACGAGCGAAAAACAAATACAAATTTATTAAAAATAACATTCAAACTTGAATAAAAAACAAAAGGGCATTGAGAATTATGAGTATAGTGAATTATTTTTCATGTCATTATTTGTTAATTGTATTGAATCAATCGATCAATAACTTGATGTTGTGTCAACATGTGGCCGGCATTGATGTGCATGTGTCCAGTGCAGTAGTTCTTAACCAGTTCATATGCACGTTCACCGAACCCTTCATTAGTGAAACATAAAAATAAGATTCAAGAAGTGTTCCTTTAGTTTTGCCGGTGCAAGACTAGAGTTGCTCAACTTGGCATAACAAATCTTGCAGATGGGATGTTGACTCCCATCACATTCCGCACAATACATGTTGTACATAGTCGTCCGACCACTTTCTTTTTTTTGCTCGACATAGTTAGCATGCATTAAAAAAAAATCTAAAAAATAAAAATAAAAAAGTCACATGATGTACTATCATGACAGTCACACGTTGAATACTGAGCGAACTAAATTTCCCGCAGCACTGATTGGACAAGCGATGTAATGTGATCATCTGCAGCGGGCGTGTCGTAACTACGGTAATTGAAATGTTGAGTCGGGTGTGTCTGAACCTCCACAGAGGCTCCGTCAAACCCCTGAGACCGATTCACCGAACACTTAGCGTTTGATCGAACCCAGGTTGAGAACCACTGGTCCAATGCCTATCGATGTCGTGAGATTGTAGCACAGACAAATCGATACTTAAATAGATGTTTGCTGAACTCCTAATGGCAGTTCGGATAATGGATGGATGGACATTTAGATAGATAGACAGATAGATCAAAAATATTTACGTCGCGTATTTTCCGCACTAAAAGCTGCACCGGATTATGAGGCGCACCTTCAATAAATGGGCATTTTTTTCATATATTGGACGCACTGGATAATAAGGTGCAATCTACAATGCATTCAATAGTCGCTACGCTCCTTCCGTTCGACTCGAGAGGTGTTCATGACCGCCTACGAAAAACGTAAATTCACATTACTTCAGTGAAACTACTTGACAATAATGCATTAAAACAGAAAAATCAACCGAGGAAATCACAAAATAAATTCTATAGCCCCCCTTGGAATTTCCTTAAGCGTAGCTGCAACAGAATGATCAGATGTGAGTAACATGTAGGAGACTGGACTGTCTCAGAAGTCTTTGTTATTTATTCCAAACGAATTCTGTATATATTCTGTAGCCCCCCTACAGAATTTATTTTGTGATTTCCTCGCTTGATTTTCTCTTTTGATGCATTATTTTCAATGTTCCTAGTTTCATTGAAGGAATCGTTAATTTGGGTTTTTCGGAGGCTCAACACCTCTCGAGTCGAACGGAAGAAAAGAAGGCACAGAGACGGACAAAGACGTACCCATATTTGTTGAGACTGTGAAAACCATTAATAAAGTGTGCAAAGTTATTCAATAAAGCAGCGACAAAGTTCACTGAACCAACAGCAAGTTATAACATTGCAAGCATGTCTCCAGCAAGGAGCCATTTTGGGGTCGACGTATTACCGTAATGACCATACACAAGGCGCACCGGATTTGAAGGCACGCTGTGAGCTTTTAAGAAAACGGAAGACTTTTCGGTGCGCCTTATAGTGCGGAAAATACGGTATATAGAGATGATATGCGTATATATGAGGCTCACAAATTCACTGGAGTGTGTCACAGCTGACTTTAGGCAAGAGGTAGGGTATACTCTGGAGTCATCGCCAGCCAATCATCGGGCACATATAGAGAAACAGCTATTCACACTGACATTCAAAGCTCAGGATAGATCCAGAGTATTCACCTAAGATATGAAGCATTTATTGGAATATTGGTGGAAGTTCCCGAAGAAAACCAACGCAAGTATGGGAAAGAGATGAAAACTGTACAAAGAGCCAGAGCCCAGATTCAAACCCCAACCTTATAATTGTGAGGCAGATGTGCGAACCATGCAACCATCGTGCCTCACCTACTGAGTATTCAATATTTGCCATGGTGCATACGAATGTATGTATTTTCTTTCTGCTTACCAGGGGCAGCATGGCAGAGGCACTCGGGGACACCTGCCCTCTGTAGTAGTTGTGGAGCTCCACCAGCAGCTCTTCCTCCTCACTGAGGAGGCTCCGGGCTCCGGGAGCCAGCAACGTGCTCAGCAGCAGCCAAACCCACGTAGGAGCACCTGAACCCCTGGAAAAATTGGACACGCGCCCCCTCCTCGCTGGCACCTGACTGACCTCCTGTAGCTGTAACGTGACCTGCAGTTGCATGTTGGGAAACAGAGTCCTGGCAGTGTTGGAGGAGGGTCTGTCCAGAGGTGTCTTTGTGTGCGCGCTGTGTGCGTGTGTGTGCGTGCTGTCGTCTCCAAGGTGCAGATGTGGGATTTGATCGCCCCCACAGCAGCTTTAAGCACAAGGGTCCTTCCCACAGGCACACACACGCATATTCCATCCTCCTCTTCCTCCTCCATCACTCCTCCCTCTTCCATCAACTGAACATCACAGTCGCAACACGCCATGCCGAATTTTCACAAAACCCATTTTAGCCGGATATTTGAGTAACTGTGTGATTACTCACAGCAATGCGGCATCCTACATTCAAATTATTACATGGCATCTGCAGCAGTGTCTAGTGTCACATATGAACTGATTTTGCTTTGAACGCAATGAAGAAGGTCAGTGTCGGGTGTCTTTGCTCCAACCCAGGCTAATACCTGACATAAAGATTTCTGTCTCAACGGTCGGGAAATCTGGAGGTTGATTTCAACACCCCATTCCATTTTGGTACCCTCACGCAAGACCTATGAAAAATGTTGGTTCTTGGTTATTAACTTTTCTTTGTTTTTTGGGTCGTGGCCTGATTCTTGATTTGTTCTTGGCTTGGTTCTTGGTCCTGAACTTGATTCTTTGGATCTTGATCCTGACTTGGTTCCACAAACTATCAGACTAGCTGGCTACATACTCACCCTTGCCATGTAAGTTGAGTTGGCCGTGATGTTGTTCTGCTTTGTGTTGACATCTATTATTTAGACTAATTTTTGCGATCCTTTTAAAGATCGTCAGCTTGTGTACACAATGCGCATCCTGATTATATCATTTTTGTTTACAAACTGGAAATGGGTTGACAGATTTATTTTTAGGCTAAGTTAATTCATTCTGTTTTGGATTTTAATTTGGTTTGCAATCTAGTGCTTGGTTTTGGGACTTGGTTCATTGTTTCCTGCCTTTTAACTTCGGCTATGATCATACTTCAGGTCAATTCCGATTTGTGCATGTGTGTCACATTACGGACGCACTCTGTTCACATTAGAAGTCACGTTTGTTTTTGCAATGTGTATGAGTAAAATGTATTTAAAAATCTGATTTAACAATAAATAAATAAATCCAAATTTGGTGCCATGCCTTATGTAGCCTTCTGTGAGTAATCAATCGGATTAAAATTCAGCTAAGCAAGTCAATAAAGAAGATAAATCACACACACAAATACACACATGTGATAAAGGACAATAAGAACAACTCAAAAGAGAAGAACCACAACAAAACGTGACTGAATCACATCCATGATGTTCTAAATGTTCCAAAGCTGCAGGGTGGAGTCACCAACATAAACACACACGACATGTGCAGTCATTTATTCGATTCACACGTCATGAGAGCGCCTGTGCGTTTGCGTGCGTGCATGTGTGCGTGGTGAGCAACAAGCATGCTAACCTTGGATGGAATTCCCCTTGAGTCACAATGTGAAAATGATGAAAACACACACGCACGCACGCACACACACACACACACACACACACACACACACACGCATCATGAGAAGACTATGCAGTATTGTGTGAGCCTCGCCCTTGTGAGTTTGTTGCCATTGACTAGTTGCTAATGGCTAACAGATGATTGTGTGTATTAATGGCTTCTTATGCTTTTGTCCTTACAGGACTACAATTCAATCACGCATGTGTTGACAAGCTGTGTGTGTGTGTGTGTGTGTGTGTGTGTGTGTGTGTGTGTGTGTGTGTGTGTGTGTGTGTGTGTGTGTGTGTGTGTGTGTGTGTGTGTGTGGGTTCGGGATCCGCAGCTAAAGAAGATTCACATCACAAAATTTACAGCAGACGCATGTTGTGAAATGTTATAACCCAAAAAATCTTTTCCCTGATGCCTCCTCCGTTAAGAACTCGCCTCTATTCTAAAGTGTCAAACTAGGCGTTCACATCCAGTGCTCATGAGAGCCTGATGAAGATGATGATGTCATGGCTGTGGAAGCTGACGCCTCCTTAGAGACCACGTCAAACATTTCAGCAAACATCTGGACCAGTGGACCCCAACCCAGGAACTGCTTTCAATTGAGGCTTGCTCAGCCCACATATCCAAGACTAAAATATGTCATGGTCCTTCACCTTTACATGCTTTGTGCATCAGCCCTCCCCACCCCAAACTGAGCTGTAGAAGCATGGCCCAGTTTTGTGTTCCACTTCACCAACATCTGTTGACTATTTTAAGAATAAATGGATTAATTGGAATAATAAACAAACAAAAACAACTTGCTTCAGTCCACAAAATATTTCAAATTGACAGTGCATAAAATGAAAAGAAATGAATCTTCAAGTATAGTCAAGTAAAGTCCAACTTTATTGTCAATTGTGCTGTACAGCACAGATGGAATTTCCTCCCTCTCAAGACAACATGCAACAAGAATCAAAAATCTTGATTGAGTGACTAGTGACACGTCAAAAAATCAGCAAAAACCCACAGCGAGATAACGCGTCTTCTACCGCCCAAAAGTGTCGAAAGCTAGCTGGCACATTTATAATCGACCTTGTGCACACGATGTTTTGGTATTTGTGGACATGCTGAGGAAGTTTCATCAAATTGTACAAGGTCGAGGGACACTATACATCTGAGTAAAATTTGGGTCAATTCCAAAATTTGTGTGTGTGTGTGTGTGTGTGTGTGTGTGTGTGTGTGTGTGTGTGTGTGTGTGTGTGTGTGTGGGGAGGGGGGGACGCAGGAGATATTGGAGCCTGATAATGATCCTGATCATTTGAATTAGGTGTGTTGCAGCAGGAAGACATAGAAAACATGCAGGACCTTGAGGACCGGACTTTGACACATGTGCTCCAAACCAAATGACCAGTTGTCTCAACACATTTACCTAATCTAGCCATCATTTGCCAATATCAAAAACATATTTCACATGAGGACACAATTCACAAAACACAATCCTCTGTTCTCATAAATCTAAACACATTTTTGCTTGCTAAAAAACAAGTTGCAAAAGAACTCTGCTCATATTCTCGAATGAAAGCATTATTCATTTCACGATGCATGTAGAAAAGATGCACCCTCCTCAGCCAACAACAAAGGGTTAGAAACATACAACAAAGTAATTACATACATGATCAATTAAAAAAAAAAAACATTTCCCTCTCCCCCCAAAAAATATTTTGAAAATTAATTAGGGGACCGCGTCCAATTTCCCATCTTTGACTGAGAAGAAGACCACATCTTCACCCCTCAAACTCAATGGTTGTCCCCTGAGATGATCCAGTCCCTCCTCAACATCACAGTGTGGTACTTGAGCTCCAAATACTGTGGTGCAAATTCAGCACTGACACACAATGTAGAGATCATTTCAAAAATTCTTCATGCAATTTGACGTTATTTCTATTTACCTTTATGTTTTAGATTGAACAACAGGGTGTACATTCATTTAAAATAATTGCATTTGATCATACAGTATAATCGTGCAGTTCATTGTCAGTGTTTCGTATTTTGCGTGACCAATAATACTGTAATACATTTTACTTATATGTGCCTTTCACAACACTCAAGGACACTTTACAATCAAGAGCAAAACAATAAAACCACAGATAAAATTATAAATAAAGGAAAAGATGGATTTAAGCTGAATATGCAAGTTTGAATAGGTGGGTTTGAGATGGGATTTGAATGTGGGAAGAGAATCAATATGGCGGATGTTGCTTTGAATTATATGTGTATGTGATTTTCATCTGAATGGTTGATTGAACATTTGTTTGATTTCAAAGCTTTATTATACACGAAGTATTATTTTTAAATATATTAGGCGTAGAAAAAAAGTACTGAGTTTCCGGTATCCCGACCGACCGAGAATTTCTACCACAAAGAAAAACTTTACGGTTGGAATTTTTTTTAAACCTTCTACATTTTTGTGTAATAATAATAATAGTACATTTCATTTATAAGCGCCTTTCAAAACACTTAAGGACGCGTTACAATCAAAACAAGAACAATAAAACCACAGACAAAATTATAAATAATAAAAGGAAAGATGAATTTAGAGCGTTTACATTGGTGCAAACTCTCGCGATATTCACGTTGCGTCGTTTGCCCTGTCGTCTGTCAACAACATTGAATCATGGCGGCGGCCACGATCTCCAACAACAGTTTAAACCGCGTTTTGTGTTTTGCAGTCGCATGCTCGCACCATAATATTAAGAAAATAGCATCCACTGCTGTATCGAAAAGATTCAACGTGGCTACGGCGGCAGCGACGTTCGAAGTCGGCCGCGGGGAGAGGCGGGGGGCGGGCGTGACGGGCGGGGGTGGTGGTACGGCGCGCCGGTCGTTGGCCGGTCGTCTACTCTACTCCCCGCCACGAACACCCAGCGCCCGCCCCGGCCCGACCCGGGAGGCGGCGGCGCGCCCGCCTCGAGCCGGAGCAAGAGCAAAACCCAAATAAGCGGCGCCCGACGCGGAGCGGCGGGACGACGGCGGCGGAGTCGTCGCGGGGAGGGGCGGTGTCGGGCGCGGGTCGGTCGGTGCGCCGCGCCACCTCGCGTCCCGCCCGTCCCCCGTCACTACCCCCGGTCAGGCGCCCGTCGGCCGCCCACCCCCGCCGACCCGCGCGTCCGCGCCCTCGTTGACGTCGACCCCCGTCCGCCTTAGTCTTACGGTACCCTAGTCCAGGCCGGGCCACGACCACCACGGGCCGTCTAGGACGCGGGACCCAGAGGTAACGAGATGGCTCTAACACCCAGCCGCTGGGTATCCAACTCTCTCGCCGCCGAGCGGGGGTTTCAATCAGTGGCGATTGCTCTCGGACTGCAAGGGAAGCTCGGCTTCCCCTAAAATGTCAAAGAATAAGTGATCAAATATATGAATGTAAATGTCATTCTGTGTACATGTCATTGACTAAATATGCACTAAAACGTGCTCAACTTTTGCTCTGAATCAGCTTCTTCTTCTTACTGGTTACGACGCGACTCTCTTCTCCTTCATGCCGCAGCTTCGCTGTGCTTTAAACGGTAGTGAATTCAGGGTAGGTTGTCCCAATGCGTTGAACGGAGACGAGTCATTGGATACAAACTGGTTTTTGTCCCGCCCACGGAGTTCGGCGTCTCTGGGACTGGATGGCAGTGGGAGGGTACCGGACGCCAGGCTTTTCTGCATCAGATTGGATGCCTGTGTGCCAGTTCGATTAACATTGAAATGAGCCAATCACCGAGCTTTTAGTGTAGGCATCCGTGCAAGCATTTTTTTCAACTCGCATTCTGTTCGAGTTGAGCTGGAGACTTTCATTCATTCATTCATTCATTCCTCTTCCGATCCGCTTGATCCTCACTAGGGTCGCGGGGGGTGCTGGAGCCTATCCCAGCTGTCTCCGGGCAGTAGGCGGGGGACACCCTGAATCGGTTGCCAGCCAATCGCAAGGCACACAGAGACGAACAACCACCCACGCTCACACTCACACCTAGAGACAATTTAGAGTGCTCAATTAGCCTGCCATGCATGTCTTTGGAATGTGGGAGGGAACCGGAGTGCCCGGAGAAAACCCGGGGAGAACATGCAAACTCCACACAGGCAGGCCGGAGCTGGAATCGAACCTCTGCACTGTGAAGCCGACGTGCTAACCACTGGACTACCGGGCCGCCGAGCTGGAGACTTCTAATCATTTTAGCGACACTCTTTGTTGTAAACAAACAACTAGCGACAAATTAATCTTTTATTTCTGGTGAGTTTTATTATAGTTCCTATAGTTGTAGGACACTATTAAGTACGGGGAAAAGACGCCTTGTTGGTATGACAGGGTCACAGATCATTTTCTTGAAAAGGAACGGAGCTAGAGTAGAATTCGTGTATAAATAAAGGGACACATTTTATGATGTCGACCAAAATTGAGCTTCCCCTCTTTGACAGACGAGCATCTGGTTTCAATGTCTCCTTGTTTTATGTTTTATGGTTATTTTGTTTATGTTTTTGATGGAGGTGGGAGGGATAAAAAAAGATTTTTAAAAAAAACGTTGTCCGACCTACCGACCCTATGCTGAAATTTCATGTTACCGGAAACACACTACTGTACTTATTTTTCTACGCCTTACAGAAGATGTGGCCTTGAGTAACTTCACTAATTTTTCAAACTTCCCCCATAGCCCCTCGCCCCAAGAGACTGCGGCAGTGACCTTTTTCCCCACTTCATGTAACTCTCTCTTTTGTTCCTCCTCTGGCCAGACGACAGACTTTTTGGGCCATGTGCCTGCGACTGGGCCCTCTGTCTGGGGTGCCCCTTTTTTCCTAGCCGCCACATTTCATATACAGTACTTGAAGAATCTTTTTCTTCCCTTTTCGCATCCAGTGCTCGTCTTGTGCGTTTACCCTACAAGGACGAGGCCCACAGGTGTATACTACGCTCATGCGCAGCTGCCAAGCCCGACAAACATGTCGACCACATGAGCTCTCCCAGAACTCCCTCAAGTGCACATCAGAAGAGGGCCAGAGATTTCTGCCAAAAGCAAGGTGCACCGCACCCGCCCCATGACACTGGAGACACATGAGACCACCATTTTCCCTTTTCTTCTTTTTTTTTCCAATTGTTTTCCCCTCCCATCCTTCCTGCTACCTCCTGTCTTGATAACTTGACAAATTCATTCACACTTTATACAAACAAAATTGGTGCTTAAACTGGGTTACAGCACGTTGGTTCATTAGTCTTGTTGGAACATTAGCACTATATCATCTTTCATTTGTAGTTTTTTTATTAATATGTTTTATCCTATTCTATTCTCCTTATGACGTACATTGTTTAATTCCCATGTAGATTTAGAGCAGGAGTGCCCAACCGGTCGAACAGTAGTCTGTAAAATGGTGTCCCATATCGACCACGAGGAGTGTAGGGGGGGGCATTTTAAACATATATTTTTGCATGCTATCAATATGATATATTTTATGTTAGTGTACACGACAGCCAACACATCCTATCAATCGCTCAACAAAATAGTATTTTTAAAAAAGTAAGTCACCTTTAACCAATGGTGGTTAGTTGTTAGTGGTCAGCAGCCTGCAATTGCAGCTTGTGATTAGAGCCTTTGAGATGTATCTATTTTTTGTTGATTTTCATTCAAAGCATGTTTGTGCAGATGTGTATGGGATCACGGGAGATTAGATACTTAAAAAGTAGATTTTAGATGAAAAAGGTTGGGTACCCATGATTGACAAATAAATGTTCACATCATTTTGATGTGTCCAGTCGTCAAGGCATTCAAAGGGTCCGGTTTGGTGGCCTCAGTATGGCACCTGTGCTTTTTGCAGATGATGTCGTACTTCTGGCTTCTTCAAACTGTGATCTCCTGCTCTCACTGGAACTGTTCTCGGGCGATTTCAAAGTGATTGGAATGAAAATCAGAACCTCCAAATCTGAGAGAATGGTCCTCAGTTGGAATAGGGTGGAATGTGCTCCCCAGGTCGGGGATGAGATGCTGACCCAAGGGGAGGAGTTCAGATATCCTGGGGTGTTGTTCACAAAATTCCTCAAATGTAGCCACCTTCTAATTGATGACTGGTTTCGGTTTCTTTTGGTCTGTTTAAGCCTTGTAAATGTAATTTTTAAAATGACACGCAGCCCCGAGTGGCAGTTGAGTGCACTGCAGACAGTAAATAAATCTCCCCGATTATTGATTGCTACATGTAATTCCCTCTCTATGTGCTACATTTTGCAGGATTATTTTGAGAACAACCTGATGAGATATGCATTTCAGATCAATGTTTTCGAAAGTTGCTGTATATGAATCTCCACAAAAATTATAACGGGTTAAATACAAGCCTCATCTTACAAGACAATTTTCATTGGGCCATAGTTTGAGGCCTACTTGAAGTGACCTACGGCGGGTTTTAAGAAATTAGCTGCATCCGTGACATGCACCTCCAAAATTGACCACTATGGTTGAAATGTCACGCGTGCACAGACATCTTGTAGCACGACATGGCTGCATCAGGATGTGTCCCGGTAAATGTCACTTTGGGACTTGATGAGTTAAAAGTCAAACATAAGCATTTTAAAAGAGGATTACAGGACATTGGAATATTGTGTGATATCAGTGTCATTGTGGGTCCTTACAGCATGCATTTATGAATACATCTCTTCAAAATTTCTCTGATACGGGTAAAAATGGACACTTTCATCAAGGACAATTAAGAGAATAGTAAAGAGTACACCAGCCTTCCTCAACTGGCGGACCGCGATCCACGACCGGACCGCCGACCTCCTCTGTCCGGACCCTCGGCAAATTGTATAAAATAATAAATTATAAACTGATTTTTACGTTATACATTTTATATTTGTGGACTATAATCTGCGCATTACCGCGATCGCTTTTTAAAATTATCCGTTGTATTCTTTGCGTGCACTAACAGATGTATTGCAGAGGACCGCAGCAGCGCGACTGTGTGTAGTTCAATGTTTGACTAACTGGAGACCCTGGCTGAGCAGGGCATGTCGGCGATAACGGTGCGCTGATTGGCTCCTCTGAATTTAAGGTGTGCCCATACGTAAGCGTCAGCATATACGATGCGCTGATTGGCTCCTCTGAATTTAAGGTGTGCCCATACATAAGCATCAGCACGCGTCTCTCCCAATACACACGCATTCAAAATGGATTGTGTCAGGAATCAGACGCATGCGCGACGCCAGTGTGCTCACAGCTTCAGTCCAGGAGAGCCGCGCACAGACAATTAGACAAGACGAATCGCGGGAGGTTTCGATTGTGTGCAGTTTTGCTCCCGCCTACCCGGGGATCTTTGCAGCTGTTTAACAGCATAAACACCGCAACATGGTAAATGAACATCACAATGGCGTCCTCAAATAATATTTGCATGCCTCAGACATTGCATTCACCTTTAGTGGAAGAACAGCACCGCACCTGTGCTCCCTTGTGTCAGTATTTAAAATGGTTCTTAACTCCTCTTCTGATATATTTGTCAGTGATTTCAGAGGGGATGTGAAAAGGGGAATTGTACAAATGAAAAGGATATTTTTGTTTTCATGTTTAGTATTTATTTTGGTAAAATTAGTATTTTGTTTTGTTTTTGTTAAATTAAGGTGGGGGGGAGACAACTACTGTTTAACAAAGTTAAAGTAAAAATGTATTTCCCTAAAAGGGCTATTTCTATTATTAAGCAGGCACAACTTAACAAAATAAAAGAGTTCCTGTGCCTCAACACAATACCTCTCATTATTTGCTGTGTACTGGCAAAGTGAATAATTGTTATTTTCATGCACCCCATTATTGGTTGGTTGTGAGGAGTGTTGATTTGTATAAGCTTGGCTTGACCATACTAAATGGGCATATAGCCCTGCTCCCCATGACCGCCGGACCTTGGTCTTCTTAAAAAAAAAAAAAAAAAAAAGTGGACCTACAGCATTTCTAGTTGAGGACCACTGGAGTACACTGACGGAATTGAATATTTGTATCAAGAGTTTTCTGATTCCTGGTAATACAGATCAACCTGTACCATTCATTTGTGTGTGTCACTGATAACACATAAAAAAGGTAGAAAAATATAACAACCGGTTCTCAAAGCAAATATGAAACTTTCAAAGTTTCAAATGTAAAATCCAAATATCTCAGTTCTCTCTGTTCCAATTTCTTTGGCATTTGAAAAAGTTTTTCAAGTGCAAAAAAAACAACCAAAAAACATGCGTGCAGTGTACAGTTGTTGAACAGCATGTTTACAGTAAATAAGTGAATATTTAAGATAACATAAAACTATAGGCGGACACAAGATAAGCATGGAAACGCATGGGATGGTAATTGAGGGAACGACACATGGTAAGCAATGGAAAATGAGAAGGCAAGATGAGGGCGTGTCTCATTTGAGGTCAGAATGCTTCTATAGTCGATTGGCTGGCAATCAGTTCAAGGTGTACCCCACCTACTGCCCAAAGAAAGCTGGGATAGGCTCCAGCAACACCCTTGTGGGGATAAACTAATTAGAAAATGGATGGACGGATTGATGGATGCTTCAAAAGTCAGCCAATTTTAGACGTTTTCTTCCTGGTGAGCGCTGCCCCCTCATGGTGATGTTCAGTAAACAAAGATGATGTGACACAAGGTCGTACATAAAAATATATTGTAGTCTTCATTTAGTAACCACAGACACAGACACTAAGTCACATGACACACAAGGTCAGGTGTTATCGGTGAAAACTTGTCCCAATACGGCGAGTCGAGCGCTGAAAGGCTGAACGGGACAGGACAGGGGGCGTCTTCCGCTCGCCCGCTTTCAGAGCGATGCTCTCTGATTGGCCATGCAGCGAAGGCTCTTTCGAATGGCCACTATGTTTCTTAGCAGGCTGTGATAGGCCGAGGAGGATGTCGCGGAGCTCATGTTGTTCACGGCCGTGACGGCTGCAACAGTAGAGGGCTGCCGGGTCCAGCGGATGGGCTTCTGTGTTGAAGATGTAGCCCCCCGAGCTCAGGATGCACTGGCCGTCCTCTCCGCCCTCAACCCATGACTCTGAGCCACTACTATGCAGGAAGTTGGTGGGGTCAAAAAGTAAGTAGAGGTACTTGATAGTCTCAGCCAGGAAGAAGGATTCCATTCTGTTGTCCAGCTGATGGTCTCGCAGGTCTTTCACCTGAAAGCACAAACACCGTCAGCTTGGACCGATGCCTTCACGCCACCTCTGGCAAAGAGTCACTCACGCTGGCGTAGCCGCATGGTGTCTTGGCGATCTGCTCAACAGACTCGACAGCGTCCAGGCCGAGCTGTAGGTACGTGTGATCGGCTGTCGCCTTGAACAGGTACATGGCGCTCTCGACCAACTCTAGATCAGTTGGAAAAAGTTTATTTGGTTATATTAAAATGACATATCGACGCACGTTAACGATAAACCTTGCTCTGGACCCTAAAGTCTTTCGTTTCATTAATGAGGTTAGTGGGTCAGAGGAAAAAATGAGCACCATGGTGAAAAAAAATGAGCACCAAATAACAACCTCTCACGCTCATCTGATAACCACTCCAAAATGTTAAGGTGCACCTCTGATCATAATGAAAACATAAACCAAGTGTTGTTCAATTTTGAGATAGTCTGGTTAACTTCATCGGCTGAATTGAGCTGGAATGACCCCCATTACAATATAAATAACCCCCAGAGGCAATAAATCCAACTCTGCTGTTGCACATAAAAACTGTTTGGGTTTTTTTTTTTTTGCATATCATCCATTCTGCATCACTAAGCAGCCAAAGAGAATAAGTTGAAATAAACAAAAAACATGAACCACTTGACTTGCGATCTCAGTACAGATAAAAAGAAATGATGACAAGGAAACCGCAGACAAAGTCACAGAGTGAAGGAGAATGTTTAAATAACCAGACCAGGTCTGAGTGGGTATCCCTCTCTCTTGTCCACGGTGTAGCCTTGAGAGATGCTGTAGAACTCGGGCAGACCTCCAAACTGCCTCCACACTGAGTAATAGTTCTGGAAGGTTCTGATAGCACCGTCCAGGTTGCCGAGCAGAGTCTGAAATCAAGACAAAGCACTTTCAACCACTGCTCGCTCATCACCGAGCGGGAGGATGTGGGCATGGCTACCTGCAGGCCGGGCCAGAAGGCTTCAAGGGACTGGAAAACGGGCATGGACACAGTACCTTTGTGCATCTGCACCCATAAGTACCAGTCATCAAAGCGCGTGTAGTTCTCAAGGGCCCGATCGTAGGCTGTAATACCAGAGTGACGGCTCATCACACACTGACCGTACCTCTGCAGGTGATGGGACGATCATTTAACTCACCATCAAACATGTGCAGCAACTCCTCATCCTGCAGCAAGATGGCTCCCTTCAGGAGATACTCAAAGTAGGAGTCGACGCCGGCGCCGATGCCGGCGTCCTGAGCCACCCACTTTTTGGAGACCACATCAATGTGGTTGCCCACCTGCAAGCCCACAATGACAAAGATTCATCTTTCAAATAAGAGCTCAGTTCAGTCGGTGTCTGAAGACGAACTCGCCATGTGATTTTGCTTTCCTCTGGCTTTTTAGCCTGACACGTATTCCAAAGATGCAACAGCCTCAACAATAGCCTCTGCCATGCTCTTTTAAGTTTTTCACAGTTAACGATCATATATATGATTATGTTACAGTGATCCCTCGCTATTTCCGGTTCATTTATCGCGGCTTCAGTGCATCGCGGATTTTTTCAAACATACATTAAAAAAGCAGCGGACTATCGACTGCTGAGGAGCGCTTCGCTCGAGTGGCGTCGCTACATATTTGTCTGTCACTTGTTGAGATCGATAAATTCGATGAATAGATTTTTCCAGAAAATACGGTAATTGTTTGCCAAGCTGGCAACCAAACCATCCATTCACTGCCCCAGGATGGCGTCAATCTATTGTTGTTTCCCGGAATTACCCAAAGTGATCACGTGATCATTGTCAGAACTAATCGGGAGACCGGGAAAAGTAGAGCGGTTACCAGGTCCTGCATTTTCCGACAAAACTATGAATTGGAAGGTTGGGGAAAATGACAGACAAATGAAATGAACACCGCAGTTTAATTTTTATGGATTTTAGAAGATTTCCCTGAAGATTATGGAAAATTAAGAACATAATTTTACAACTTCTTTTTTTATGAATGTTAAGGACCCGTACGAACCCTGTCAATTTCTCATGGTCAGAAACATGGAACTACACATGCATTACACATTTAGACCCTAAAGCACAACAATTTCTAATTTCATGCAAAGAAATTTCAGATCCTACAGGTCCATGATCAGGAGCTACTCAAACTGAGAACGTATCCATATCTTAACTCAAAGCTGATACTGCATCATCAAAAGCAAACACTGAAAGTATCATTCTTCTGTGAATTTGTACAAACGTATTATAATCAGAATTTAAGAGCTCCACGAATAATAGATTCACACCTCACATTTTGGTAGTAAGCACATAGTTTGGGTCCTCAAGGGGCGTAACGAGACACGTTGCAGTGTAATGACTGCTAGACAGAAGGGGTGTTCACACGGCACACATTTGCTCCGGTGCTGCACCGATGTATTTTGTTGCGATATATTTTACACTGGAGCAAATTTTGTGGAGCGGTCACAGGTACAAAGCCGCTGAGCGTGTTAGCACCGGCGCAGCGGTGCAGCTCCACTTGCAGTCACACGGCAGTTTCTGCAGCGGAGCAAAACGACAGAAAACAAAGAGCTGTCGTGTTGGTTCTTTTTAAAACGTATACACAACTCAAGCAACTACTGTACAGGCACGTCCTTCTCCTTCTCGGTCTCCGTGCCTTCTGCTCAAGAGTGAGCGACCCCGAAAACGTAAATCAACGATGAGTTGAATGACACTCATAAAAGCAAACATATAAATGCTCCAAACAGAAAATCAAGAGAGGAAATCACAAAATAAATTCTATGGGGGGTGGGGGGGTTGTGAACACACAACAAAGGAACAAACTACACAAATAACTCCGACAGTCCAGGAGACAGTCCAGTCTCCTACAAAAGGAAAGATGACGTTTGGGGACTATCCCCCCCCACCCCCCCTGTTCTAGTTGAGATGGTATAACCCAAGAGTGCTTGCTACTACCAGCCATGTCTTGTGTCGTTATTAAACAAACACATGACATTTGACAATAACGTTTATCCAATCCAAGCAACGCATTCTCGCCGTATGTAATCAACTCTTCTCATGCGTAGCGAGGCTACTCCCCACTTTGCAAACGAGCATTTGCTCCGGAGCAATTGGAGAGTTCACACGTGCAAATTTACATCGGTACTGCTCCGCAAACGAGCCTCATGGAGGTGGTTTAAAAATTTGCTCCGGAGTAAGCTGTTTTCAGGAGCTACACCGACCGGTGTAACTTTGCACGTGTGACCGCTCTACTGGCGCAGCGCCAGCATAGCATCGGAGCAAATCTTGCCGTGTGAACACCCCTAGAGAAACGTTTATATCAGGGGTGCCCAACCTTTTTTGACCGAAGATCGACTTTTCAAGCAAGAGACCTCCTGCGATCGACCCGCGACCACACGTGCACGCATACACATACGCATGCCATGATGAGCAACTGCCATAATGGTGCCGAACATAAACGAAACAGAAAAATAAAGTTGATACAAGAGCTTGTGAGTTTGTAAAAGGAATCAGTGCCTACCTGAGTCGAGACCTGACGCGGTGGCATGGGACGCACGTCTTCAGTGCAACGTCACTATCGTAGCTCACGTGTACCGTTTTAAAAGGCTTCTCGTGGCACTCCAAATTCCCATTCTTTGCCAGTGCCATCGGTGAATTGTACATGAAACAAACTTTGAATGAGAATAATAAAAATAAAAAAGATATCTCGACTTAAGACCAGTTCGCGGGCTACCAGTCGATCGTGATCGACTTGGTTGGGCACCCCAGGTTTATATTCTCTCCCTTGTCAGCTCACACTACTAAATCACTCTATTTCCGTCACTGATTCTACCGACACGCGTTACATTTACCAGTCCGATGTCCGACCTGGTCTTCCACAGAGCCCTCAGCGCCCGCCGTGCAGTGTCCTCATATGTGGCATTGCCCGTCAGTCGACTCAGTGTGGCAAATTCCAGGATGAAGGTTCCCACGCCAGCGGTGCAGGTGACGGATGTCTCTGTGGGACTGACGCCCCGCAGCAGGTTGACCGTGCCATATGGCATTCCAGTGGGAGTCTCGAACGCTGGAAATGTGCAGACAATGTGGCTATATGGGTTTGTAGTTTTTATGACCTTCGTTAACCTTCCAAATGCTCTGTTGTTCAAAATATGTGTTTAAAATGCCTGCAAACATGTTTAATTACTTCCGGGTTGAGTGAACGCTGGCGCATTTGGCTGCCGCTGCTCATTGTTTTGTGTTTTTTGTTATTGTAAAGTGTCCTTGGGTGTCTTGAAAGGCGCTTATAAATAAAATGTATTATTATTATTATTAAAAACAGAGTCTTCAAACATCATCGCGTGTGTGTGTGTGTGTGTGTTGAGCACCAGGTAGCAGTTTTCTAGCAGCATCCTCAGCCATCCTCAGGAGTGGTCCAGCACATGGCCACCCAGGCTCCAGCTCCACTCCGGCTCGGCCTGAGAGCAAGTGGGCGGACAGCAGACCCCCCACCACTGAGGGATGGACAACGAGAAAAACATGTTCACTGATACCCCTGGTGGCCCCTTTGTCACACCGCCTATTGCTACTTGTAGGGGGTGGGGGGGTATGAAAGTGACAAATGGAGGAGCCCATTTCAATTGGCCAATCCTCCAAATAATCAGACGTAGGGAAGAAAGCTTGACTTCTATATACGGTGCCTTGCGAAAGTATTAGCTCCCCTTGAACATTCTGACCTGATGCCGCAAATCATGCTTCAAACAAAGAAATGGGACTTTTTTGTGAAGCATCAACACCACAGTTGTAAAGTTGGAACACATTTTCGACAGTATTATCAACAGTTTTTTTAAATAACTGAAAAATAGGACGTGCAAAATTATTTAGCACCCTTCCTCTCAGTGCAGCCAACTGACTCCAGAAGTTCAATCATGATTTATAACTGATCCAATGTCAAATTAAATGATTGATGATGATGACGGAGCAAATTCAAATTTTTTTGCACATATGCGACACGTATCAGATTTTTTTTCATGCATTATGAACAGGGAAATTCAGTCTGACCTGGGCCTCTTTCGTATTCGTGTTCATTTCATGAATAAAAACCAAACGAAAATATTTTGTCACCGCACAATTTTCAGCGGGCCAAAACTAGACTTGACGAGACTAAAGCCTCCTTTAATAAACAATAAGCGGGACTAAATCAGCTTGCATTTACATGGACTAATGAAGACAAGATTAAAACGTTTTACAGCATTAGAGTAGTGATCGGCCTACTGTGTCAACCAAAAGCAAGATATGTTTTCTCTTGTGAAACCAAGATGTTTGTGTTGAATGTGGAAAACATGTTTCACCCACTTGGACACAAAGTAATTCAAAGAATCCATGCTTTTGACACACAAACGTTTTCCCAAGTCAAGGCACTCTTCATTCCAATGTTATGATAGCTCACTTTTGGGGGGGAACAAACTGGCTTCATTTGGCAAGTTTGGTTTTAGAAGTACATACAGATATTTCCCGCTAACCAACTTAAGATTTTCAACATGCCAACTTCAAACGACTGGTTCCATGATGTCAATTTAATAGACGGGTGTCCAAATAGTGACCCTTTTCTCAAAACTAAACATAAGGGACTGAAGACTGACAGCGCTTACGATGGATAAGGATTCTTGTTGTGTTTCTTTTCCGTGTGCCTGCCCACGAAATGCCGCCGGAAACTTAGCATCATGGGTAAAATTACATCAGCAAAAAGGGTCTATACGTCATTGAAAGCCCAATAGGGCGCTCCACATGGGCAGGTGAGAGAGTTCTCGAGGCATTACTGACATCATCCGGAATCTGCAAACCTGTTTTTAGTAGAAGTTGTGTTTACATTTATGACTTGAATTTAATACCGCTTGAAACATGAAACAATAAGTGGACATTTGTTGTGATAGTAGTAATTCAGCCAAGATGGTTGATTTATTATGTATGGGACGCCACGTCATCTTTCGTTGACGTCACCTTGAAATGAGGAGAGGGAGGAGTGTTGCTTCATATCCTCAAAAATATTAATTCCTCCTCCTACCTCACTACTCTGGCGATATGCATGGTAAAAGGAACCCCTGGCATGCAGGACCATATTTACTTCCATAAACACTGCGCCAAATGACGTCTTTTTTGGGTGCACGTCACTCGATGTCGTGCTTTGTGCACTAGCTTGTCGCATCACGGACATGTTGCGTTCACGTTATGAGTACATAAAAAGATCACATTTCACAAAAAATCTGAATTGGGCATCACGCCCTACTGTGCGAACGCAGCCTTGTACAAACCTCTGATGTTGGTTTCAAAGACGGAAGCATTGATGTCAATGTCAAAGTCAACTGTGTCTTGGAGGAGTGATGCCACACGCTGAAACTCAGTTTGGTTTCCCAGCACCTTGACACACAAGGTTGCCTTTATCAGATGTCAATGAACACAGTCACAGGATTCCGCACAACAGCAAAGCCATTTCCAATCTCACCAGCAAGGTATCAAGCGCGTCGATGAGCGTCAGCGAGAAACTGAAGGAAAAAAAAAAGAGGGGAAGAGAATGGTGATTTAAAATAACTGCCACTTGGAACGTAACCTTTAACCTCACCTGCCCCAAGTGTCCTGACCATCACACGTCAGGGGGCGAAGCTCATCATAGGGGAAGGCATTGTCCAAGTAACTGTTGTAGGCATGGTAGAACATACCTTTGATTCGTTGTCTGAAAGGGATTCAAGTACATCTTAACATCATTGTTACTATTCAGTATACACGTCTAATGCAGCATCAATGCATTATACTGTATTCAATGTACTATAGTACACCCCCCTAATACAACATGCAGTGGATATAAATTCTACACACCTCTGTTCAAATGTGACCAAATTAGATCATTTCAAAACTTGCTCAACCATGGTTGTGACCTTTAACCTACAGAAGTGTTGAACTGTCAAAGCAAATGATTTTGACGGGGCCGAGTCGTTCAAATGTTCTGCAAAGTGGTTTGAACTAGGGATACACGATATTTGTCGGACCGATAATTATCAGCCTGATATGGGAAAAAACATAAAACCACTTTTAACGGTCCGCTACAGCCAAATCGGGCCGATATTGAGAGCCGGTTAAAATACACTCACCTTCAATCAGCTGAAGTCTGCTCAATTCTACAAAACAATATTTATTATAGATATTGAAATTCTCTACTCAACTATATGTGGTTTCATAGATTTTTCTTATTTGCTGCATTTTAGTTTATTTATTACAAAACATCGACATTTTGACTCCAGGCCCAGGAAATCCCCAGTCCTTAATCACAGAATTTGTGATCAATCCTCCAAGAGACAAGTCAACAAACAGAATCTCACAAATTCTGAGAAACTCCAAGCTTTGATTATGCAAGATTGAGTTGCCAACAGTCAGGATGTGGCCTAGAAATTAATTGAAAGCATGCCAGGGCGAATTGCAGATGTCTTGAAAAAGAAGTGGTCAGCACTCCAAATATTGACTCTTTGCATACATTTACTGTAATTGTCTATAAAATCCATTGCCACTTATGAAATGCTTGCAATTATATTTCAGTTTATAACGGCAACATGTTACTAAAAGATCTACAAACACTGAAGCAGCAAACTTTTCTACCGAGCTAGAAGTTGACATAATGCTGAAGGTACAGCTGGTACCTCAAAAAAGGAGCCCTGGCGGTTGGGATGGCGCAAAGTAATGTGATGGTCAATCATGTCAACTGGCTTCTGGGAAGCAAGTTCACACAGTTGACATGTTGCTGTAAATATATTGCCCAATTCGTTCAGTCCACATGTGCCGTTCCGTCTCTTCAAATACGTTAATGCTTCTTTTTTTACTCTCATTATTTTTTTTTTCATCTATGCATAGATGAACTTGTCATTACAGATATCGGCACACATGAGTACATGGGAGTGTCAAATCTAAACTTTAAGGTGAAAACAACACAATGTCGAGTAGCTTCCCAGGAGCCTGTCGAGCACCAGATAAACAAGTGCCCTCTGGGGAGCTTGTTTAGATCTGCAAGTACGAATTCTACGCCACAGAAAGTGTGCTGGCTAGTGGTATACAGTACAGTACAGTACAGTAGTGGGAAGAGCAGGTCCCCCCGATGGTGTTGTTTTATTCCTTCGTGTCACGGGTTCAAATACCGCTCTGCCCTTTGTTTTTATTTTTTATTATTATTATTTTTTACTGTTGACAATTTCTACTAGCGGCGGCCCGGTATTCCAGTGGTTAGCACGTCGGCTTCACAGTGCAGAGGTACCGGGTTTGATTCCAGCTCCGGCCTCCCTGTGTGGAGTTTGCCTGTTCTCCTCGGGCCTGCGTGGGTTTTCTCCGGGTGCTCCGGTTTCCTCCCATATTCAAAAAACATGCATGGCAGGCTGATTGAAAACTACAAATTGTCCCTAGGTGTGAGCGTGTATGTTTTTTCGTCTGTGTGTGCCCTGCAATTGGCTGGCAACTGGTTCAGAGTGTCCCCCGCCTACTGCCCGGAGACAGCTGGGATGGGCTCCAGCACCCCCCGCGACCCTAGTGAGGATCAAGCGGTTCGGAAGATGAATGAATGAATTTCTACTAGCCAGCGGGGAGTTGGAAAGAGACGTTTTGTTTTACGTGTTTTTAAAAAATTAAACTGGTATCTAGTTCGACACTTTCGATGTAGCTTGTGACGAATCTGCAGAGAGGAAACTGAATGTGACTCGAAGGGACATAGCCCAAACGACCACAGCTGGAATCGCGAGCCAGTTTATGTGGAAGTCAGTTGAACCGTAACACCGGAAGGCGGCCCACCAGTTAATGACTTCTAACTTAAAGTAATATATTAAATGAGCGGTTGCTCATGATGATGAATGATCATATCTTGGTGGGCAAATTATTGAAAACAAATTCAGGATAACAACATAAAATGGCTCTCGCGCCAATTGCGGTGCAAATTCATGTTGTTTATTGACGTTCAACTTCACTATTGGATTTCAGACAAATGGAAATTAATGTGAGACATTTCCCGAAGTTCGGTGCGCTTGTGTTTACCTGACATCTTGCATCTCTTCCTCGGTAAATTGATGAAGTGCCACCGCGCTTACACACACACAAACGAGGAATGCGCGCACCGGAGCGCGCATGTTCGGCCGAGAGGACAAACAACAAATATATCATAAATAAGTCGGCAGCAACACCATAAAACCTATTCTGCTTAGCAAACAAAAGTAACCGACCACTGACATGAAATATTTCGCATAAATTGTTGGTAACTCCTCACTGGTTCGAAACCGACCCGGAAGTGCTTCTACGCCATCATATTCAGGAGCGTTCCAATCGTAGACACATATAGATGCCGTGGCGCCCGTGTCTGCGGTATGCCAACGGGTATTATGCTGCATCCGCGAAACGTGGGAAAATCTGTTTGTTCCCATGATTTTCAGATCCATAAAAATATTTGTGATTTTCACGCGTTTTTCGAGATATACGAATGAATATTGGATTTTCACACGTGTTCTTTTAATTTTATTATGACTTATGGATTGTGAATATTCTATTCTGTTTGTGATTGTCGACTGTGCCTTTGCGCACGTCAGCGAACTCGCTCAATCACGCAGTTTTTTTCCACTATACGTACGCATGCACGCACACAAACACACACGCACACACAGCTCTAAAATATTCACGTGGAGAAAACCCCATCCCTCCTCTGTCCAGCAGGAGGCGGTGTTGCTCTATCCGTTGGCGACTTGCAATTTATTTCATGGAAATCCACAAATCTGCCCAACCCCGCTGAGTTAAATCAGCCATGGCTGAAGAAATTGGATAATCCACAGCCCGGCCCTTGCAACAGAAATTGCCTTCCTAATCTAACAGTGTTAGCAAGATTTTTTTTTAAACATCTTGTTAGTATTTAAGTATGTTCTATGTGTCCATGATAAAACATTGGCTGAAAATGACTGGGGTGGCCCAGTGGTCCAGTGGTGAGGCCATCGACCTCACAGTGCAGAGACACCCGGTTCAGTTCCAGCTCTGGTCTCCCTGTGTGGAGTTTGCCTGTTCTCCTCGGGCCTGCGTGGGTTTTCTCCAGGTACTCCGGTTTCCTCCCATATTCTAAAAATATGCATGGCAGGCTGATTGAAAACTACAAATTGTCCCTAGGTGTGAGCGTGTATGGTTGTTCGTCTGTGTGTGCCCTGCAATTGGCTGGCAACTGGTTCAGGGTGTCCCCCGCCTACTGCCCGAAGTCAGCTGGGATAGGCTCCAGCACCCCCCACAACCCTTGTGAGGTAAAGCGGATCGGAAAATGGATAGATGGATGGATTTTATTTGTATAATTAAAAGAAACACGTTGCAAATCAGAAAACTAGTAGACAGAATGGGCTCAGTTAGAATAAACTATTCACAAAAAGTTGCACTTTTGGGTAAGATTTCTTTCAATGACATATTAAATACATTTGGGTAAAAGTTGCACCTAAAATGCACTCCAACCTGTGCAGATGAACCTAATTTGATCTTTTTAAACATTTTGTATGCAAATGTCAAAATGGTCAAGGTTTTTGATGATTTTTTTTCAATAATCTCAAAAAAGAAGCTGTTTGATCTATGCACCATCCTTCCCCCCAAAAATTCTGGTTGCGGGACAAAAACCAGCTTGTATCCAATGACTCGTCTCCGTTCAACGCATTGGGACAACCTACTCTAAACTCTCGAGACGCTCGGCGTCCGGGCAGTAGACATGTCATTGACTAAATATGCCCTACAACACGCTCAACTTTTGTTCCAAATCAGATTCTTATTACTGGTTACGACGCGACTCTCTTCTCATTCATTCCCGCAGCTTCACTGTGCTTTAAACTGCGTGGACGCTGAGCGTCGGCCTCGCGGACGCTAGGCGGCTAGAGAGGTCAGTGTAGATTGTCCCAATGCATTGAAACGAGATGATTCATTGAATAAATGCTGGTTTTGTCCCGCCCAGGGAGTCTCTGGACAGTGGGCGTGTATCGCCTGGCCCAGCCGCTGAGCTTTTCTGCATGATGATTGGATGATCTGTCTGAGGCTGAATCTCTTTTTGATTGACAGCGAAATGAGCCAATTACCGATCTTATGGTGAAGGCGTCCTTTTCATTTTTTTTGAAAAGGAACGGAGAGTAATAATAATAATAATAATACTTTTTATTTATAAGCGCCTTTCAAGACACCCAAGGACACTTTACAATAACAAAAAACACAACACAACACAATACAAAACAATACGGGTTGAACAGCGGCAGCCAAACGCGCCAGCGTTCACTCAACCCGGAAGTGCACCCTAACTCAAATAGATTTGATAAATTGACACACTTGCCTGTGACAAACTTAGAAAAAGGGTGACATGAGTAGCTGCACCTAGGGTGGCTACATTAAGCAAATCAAAAATATATCCTGTTGTTTAATAATTGCTCAGACATGTTTTTATGTTGATAGGTTCTGATTGGCTGTTGAAGTAAGAGAAGCAGGAAGTGATCTTAGTTACGATTGTTGTGTTCTCGAACGTGCTGCGGTGCAGACGTCTTTTCCCCCTTTTAATAAAACTGCATTTAAATGATTCAATTTCTCGTTTTGTCGTTCGTAATGTAGAGCCATCCACCAAAAACAACGAACCCCTCAACTTACACTAGCCTGACAGGCCGAGAGCTCAAAACGCCAAGAGTTTCTTAGTACAGTACATGGAAAAAGGGAGGAAGTAAGAAATGCAACAAATTTGCCCCCATTCTCCGTGACCTGGAGGTGCCTGTAAACTATAAAGAGGGACATTTTGACTCTGTCCTTCGCTTACGGCCATACTACCCTGAGAACGCCCGATCTCGTCCGATCTCGGAAGCTAAGCAGGGTCGGGCCTGGTTAGTACTTGGATGGGAGACCGCCTGGGAATACCAGGTGCTGTAAGCTTTTGCACCTTCCGACACACGTAAACGCTCTTTCACGTTATTTCGTGCTTTCATTTCTCATTTTTTTCACCTCAGCCTTAACTTGGAGACCCACAACATTTAGCTGACATTTTAAAGTATGTTATTGATGTGTTGCACCTCCGCTGGAAAAGCCAACTTTCACCACAGACATCAAGTACTGCAGCTGCGTGCTCGCATCGAAGCGGATGCGAGCCTGACAGGCTGAGAGCTCAAAACGACAAGAGTGCGCGTCCCTCGTCCGTGGAAAAAGGGAGGAGGGAACGAATTGCAACAAATTCGCCCCCCATTCTCCGTGACCTGGAGGCGCCTGTAAACTATAAAGGGGGACATTTTGACATTGTCTTTCGCTTACGGCCATACTACCCTGAGAACGCCCGATCTCGTCCGATCTCGGAAGCTAAGCAGGGTCGGGCCTGGTTAGTACTTGGATGGGAGACCGCCTGGGAATACCAGGTGCTGTAAGCTTTTGTACCCACCTGCAATTCATGACACAAATCAAGGCTCTTTCCTATTAATTATCGCTTTCATTTCTCATTCAATTTTTATTTCTGCTACGGTTTCAAATCGTTTCCGTCACATTGATTTGACTGATCAACGTATTTTTGTAATATTATAGTTTTCCAGCAGAGGGATCCATCTGGACGGGGATCGGTAATGATCGCACTTGGATGGGAAGCAGCCTGGGATTTCCGCCTGCTGGATGCTTTTGCACCTCCACTGGAAAAGCCAACTTTCACAACAGACATCAAGAACAGTACTGCAGCTGCGTGCTCGCAGCGAACCGTATGTTAGTGTAAGCTTATATTATATTATTAATTATCATTTTATGTTTGAGCATCATAGAGTAGAATTCACGTATTAATAGACGGACACATTTTATGATGTAGGCCGAAATTGAGCTTCCCCTTCTTGACAGACCAGCATCCGCCACTGGTTTTGAACCATGCTACAAAGATTTTCTAAATTAATGATGTCATTATGTAGGCTATATTTAAAACACAAGTACATGAAAATGTCAATATTCTACCTTTATAGACAAGGACTGAGAGGGCACTATATAAATATTCTGGACATAATGACAGAATGACAGTGAATATGAAAGGGAGAAATCTCCACAGCTTTAAATCATTTTTTTCCCAAATTACTTCAGTTTCACCAGTAGATGTCGCTCTTGGCCTACGAACCTCTCGAAAATGTCGGTATAGTCTTTGCATATACTGTACTGTACAGTAAAACAACTTTGTCCCTGAGCATTCCATTGTCTCCAGCACACCCACGACCCTTGTGAGGATAAAGCGGATCGGAAAATGGATGGATGGATGTTTACATTCAGAGAGTTCTGTGCGTTATCCTGTCCCATTTGCCTCTATATAAAAGGTTAACATTGAAAAAATAAAACATTCTCTAAATCATTACCGGTACTTTGATGACATTTTGATGACATTTACTCCAGCACGCCCGCGCCCCTCATGAGGGTAATGCAGTTTAGATGGATGATACATTTGTGGAAAAAAAATCAAAACATATACAAATAAAATGGATAAATAAATGTGATGACAATACACGTACTTGCAAAAAACGAAGTACTGTATTTGACACATACAAAAGGTTGGTGTTTCTGAATGACACATGAGTACTACAACTTGTATAAATGCGACCAAAGTATTTATTCCAGGAATAATTCCATAAAACCATTATTGCTCTCCAATCACGTTCCTTGCCTTTGCTAGTTTGACTTTTATTAGGCTTTACAGTGGTTAACTTCTTCTTACACTTCAATATTAGAATGTCAAACATTGGCTGCACGGTTATGATGGCCGCAGTTTGACTCAACAACAAATGATTTCCATGACTACCTATGGGAAAGTCATCACCACTACAGTGCAGTTTGTAATTCATTAACTGCTGCTATGAGGCATTTTATGACTTAACTTCATTGGCATCATGTGGAATTGAGTCATGGAAAGAGGAAGTGAGAAGACTTCCCTTTGTTAGTTTGCATGAAAACAAATGAAGGCACCGAATAAGAGTCTTGACAGTGATGCGCCAGACCACAGCAATGGACAAAATTCTACTGGTCGTGGCTATCGTTGCATCAGGCAAGTATTTGACTTTTTGGATGTGGATGTCTACACGCGTGTCACTTTCTTTCTTCTTCAGGGTCATGTGCATTGTGCGCCAGTGCTCGCCTTCGCTTCCATGTTGTTCATCAGCCAAAGACATGGAAGGAGGCCTTGCAAGACTGCAAAGCCAAACATCACAACCTTGCCGCTGTGCATAGTAAGGAGGATGCGAAGGCCATGACGGACCTTGGCAAAATGCTCAAGGGAGAAAAGGTAATGGGATGACATTAGACAGACTTACAATGTTGTATTTCCACCGGAGTAATGAGGAATATTTGAAGGAAATTTGTGTGTTTACATCACATCGTCTATATTTACTTCCGGAATAATTTATCTGGATGGAAAGAACAAGAAGTGTGCAGGGGTGGGAGGTTTCTACTTGTGAAAGGTTCTGAAACTTTGGGGGAGGCTCTGCAGTGCTGGGATAGGCTCCACCATCGCCGGCCGGCCACCAGGCACTCGTCAGCGACCCCACCTCCAGGCAGGGCTCCTTAGGTGAGCTGCGTCCAGGCAAGGGAAAATGTAATAAAGTAGTTGTATTCATCAGAGGGGTATTTTGAGACGTGATTAGTCTGGTCCCTCACCTAGGACCTGTTTGATATGGGTGACCATGGTAAGGTGAGGCTCACAGAGGGGCTTGATAAGTTTCGGATCAATCAAATATGCCCAAATTGCCTGATTTGGGCTTTTCAATGTGGTGGCATGGAGACCAAGGAGGACCTAAGCACAGAGGAATAATATAAAATAAAGTATTTGCAAAAAGCCAAAACTACAAGATAGTATGATCCAAAACACTAAATGAACAATGACCGAGTGGCAGGCGCTATTTTTCCACCCAAGAACTTCAGTGGGGATTTAGGTGACCATCCAACCATCCATCCATTTCCTGAACCGTTTTATACTCACAAGGGTTGTGGGGCATGCTGGAGCCTACCTCAGCTGTCTTCGGGCAGTTGGCGGGGGACACCCTGAACTGGTTGCCAGCCAATTGCAGGGCACACAGAGACAAACAACCATCCACACTCACACCTAGGGACAATTTAGACTGTTCAATCAGCTTGCTGTGCTTGTTTTTGAAATGTGTGAGGAAACCAGAGTACAGAGTAGAGAGAAAACCCACTCAGGCACGGGGAGAACCCACAATCTCTGTACTGTGAGGTCAACGCGCTAACCACTGCCGAATAGGTCAAAGGGAGAGGAGAAATCTCTTACCTAGCTGACAGTGTGTTTCCTTGTAACGTGATTATTTCAGCTTTTTTGGAAAACTATGTGTTTACGTTTAGCCACCAATGCGATCGTCACATTTTCAGTTTTTGATACAAACTTCACAGATGTGACGTTGCGTGGTGGTGGTGGACCCCAAAGAGCAGGCAGGAGGAAGGAGCAGGGTGTACTTGATGAATTGTATTTAATAAAACACAGAAAACTAAATCCAAAACAAAGTCCAAAGTATCAAACAAAAATCACGACTGAAGATAAAAACTCAATAACAGAAACATGACAGAAACAAACCTGACAGCAGCAGACAAACGGCAACAAACAAACATGCCAGTAGCCAGCAACAGCAACAATGACCCGACACTGAATGCTCGGGAGGGAGTCCTCTTATACTAATTGCCAAAGGACCAACAGATGTGCAGCTGCAGGGTGAAGCCCCACAGTGTCACCTGTTGGTCACAAACCGAAACATGACAACAGAATGGAAAAGTGTTTTGGCCCTCACAGTTTGAGGACCGGTGTCTAGAATCTTGATTGTACTTCAGTGTGAGTGTGAAAGTGAATGGTTGTTGTTTCTCTATATGTGCTCTGAAGTTGGCAGGCAACCAGTTCAGGGTGTAATCTACCTGCACAGCCATCGCCGCATACAAAGTGCTGTACATGGAGCAATTTAACATATACAATAAACAGTAAAACAAATCGGTAATAAAGACAGTAGAAAGCACCAAACAGTAAAACCAAGAACAAATTTAAGTCATGCTGAGTCGAAAGCCAGAGAATACAAGTGAGTTTTTAGGAGGTTTTTGAAGATGGGCAGTGAGGAGGCTTGACGAATGTTCGGTGGGAGGTCATTCCAGAGAGAGGGACCAGCAACAGAAAAGGCTCGATCCCCTTAAGAGCCATTTGAAACAGATTCATTCAATACACCACGGGAGCCACGAAGCCTTTGACTTTAAAAGGAAGATGAATTTTCTTTTCCATTTTTCTTTTAGTTTCTCCCTGCAGACAGCCCTTAAACTGGGTGGCCTGTGTGAAGTGATATGTGCTTCACCATTTTGGATGTGTCAGTTGTATTCGCCATCAAATCAGAAAATAACATTTGTAAATTTGAGTTAGAATGTCATAACACAATCAAAAGCATTGGTTTGGTAGTAATTCACGAATGGCTTCACGTTGCTACATCCAATATAGCTGCAATGTCGATGTACTCAAGAAGTGAGTCAATGTATTGTATATGACGACGATACTTGCCAACGGTTTTGCAAAGAGCATAATTCAAAAAGAGATGATGTATGTACATGAAAGATTGGAAAAGTCCGTATTTCTCAGTAGCAGGGTCGAGAGAGATCCTGAGTAGGCTTTTTGTGACCTTTGCCAAATGTCAATTGGACATGGAGGGCAACGCGATGTCACACGACGGCTTAGGGAGACCCAGCTCTGTTGAGTAGTGCAATGATTCTCAACCAGTGTGCAGCAGCACATTATTGTGCCAAAAGAGAACATCAGGGGTGCCGTGGGAAATTTTCCCAAATTTGTTATTCAGATGACCCCAAAAAATATTTCTTATTAAAAAACATGTTTTTATTTTTTATATATGCCAACCACCTACAGTAAAAGGAAGAACAATCAAATGTTCTCACCTGGGCAATGACAGGGAGATGTCGAAGAGTATGATTGGGAGGAAAGACCCCCTCCCACCCCCCTCCGGAACAGAACCCTCATGGTATGTTATTGGGCTTCTGTGCTCGTCTTGGATTGTCCATAACGAACACTATGTTGCAACATATGGGTGTCCATGTGTGCACTTGGCACCAGGACACCATTTGCCGCAGTTTGATGATTGACTCTGTGGTCATATCATCGGATTTGCAGCCACATGTTTTGGATACCTGGTTGTGAGTTTGCTCCGATGGTGGGGGAAGATGCCGGTCCAACCAAAGTAGATGCAAATATATTCTGAGCATTTGCTAGGAGCGTCTGGCAAAATTCCCTGTCAGAAAGAGTTTCCATTCCCGCCTCCGGCATAACTTCAGCCACGTCCTGGGAGTGGCAAAGGACATTGAGTCTAGATGGACCATGTTCTGCACTTCTATTGTTGAGGCAGCCGATCGGAGTTGTGGCCGTAAATTGGTTGGTGTCTTTTGTAGCGGCGAAGGAGTCCAATCTTTTTGGCAACTCCAGAGGCAGCAGAACGCAGTTTTGGCACTCGCCTAGGCAAAAACACGTTCGTGGGAGAAGTTTGGCGAGGCCATGGAAACCGACATCCAGACAGCTTCGAGGAAATTCTGTCTCAGGAGCAGTAAGTAGTGCACCATTTACACTGAATATCGTGGGGATGGGGCACTGCTGACCCCGACTCGGGACGCTGTGAGTCAGTGAGCAGAATACTTCGATGACCTCCTCAACACACCTTCCCTGCAGGAAGCAGAGTCTGGGAACTGTGAGGTGGGCTTAAAGCACTCCTATCTGTAGGGTTAATGTCACTGAGGTGGTTGAAAAGCTCCCCTGTGTCTCAGCCCCGGATGTGGATGAGATCTGGATGCTGTGGGGGTGCCCTCGTTGACATGCCTCTGCAACATCTCATGGTCATCGACTTTCATATTGCTGTATTTTGTTTTAGTCACAAAATGCTTGCTTTTTTTCAGTGCTGCCTTTCATGGGTATAGATGATTCGGGTGAAGGTTTGGAATGCGTGACTGCAAATGATGTGTATATGTGTTGTTGAGTGTCAAAAAGAGACTGTTTGTTTGCATTTGGTTGTGATTGAGGAAGAGGAGGTGCATCCAGGATGTGAGGAAAAAGTGGAGTTTGGCCCCACAGCAGGGCGACCGCTTCCAACAACAAAAGGTGTGGAAGACCAGATCCACATCAAAGGAAAACTCACAATACAAGGACAATTCACACTTAATCCGACAGTTGCAGTTGATAACACAAAACCTGAGCACACATACATACACACACACGCACACACGCAAAAAGATAGCAATACCCTTTTTTGTGAATTGTATTGATTGGTCAAATAGTGGGGAATTACGCCTTCACTGCCAACAGACGTTATCAGCCCTGAGTGTAAATGCTTTTAAATTCAGGTTAAAATCTTTTTCTTCCATACCTTTGATTAAGGTCCTTTAAACTATTTTGAATTATTTTTTTCTAATGGATATTTTAGGAACCTACATTTATTTCTGTACTTTTTAAAAGTCTTAACATTTTTACATTTAAAAATGTTCTCTTAATGTGTTTAAATGGTGTCAAGGTATGTTCCGGTAATTTTTAAAAATACAGTATACTTTGTTCTCTGCTTTGCTTCTGATGGTCATTAACTGTTGTATTTGTAAATGATTGGAGGTGCTGTGTCTTTGTTTGCGTGAAGCACATTGAGTTGTCTTGTTTATGAAATGTGCTATATAAATAAACTGCCTTGCCTTATTACAGGGCCTTATCGTATGGCTCTGATGCAGCTAGTTAGCCTCTGTGAAATAAATGTGCATATTGTTTGACAACAATTTTATTCTTGCTTGGTATTAATGATGTTGTGGGTAAAGAAAATCCAACTGTGGTTTCTCGCTCAGCTCGCCTGGATTGGCTTGCACATGCGAAACTGGAGGTGGTCGTCGTCGGAGCACCCTTTCAAGGTGGACTGTGACTACCACTACTGGTATCCTGAGGAATTAAACAAAGAGCAACGCACAGAAACTTGTGTTCTGATGGACCCCAACGGATACTGGAGGATTGACCAGTGTGACCAACCACATCTGTCCATATGCAGTGAGATGCTCCCTTTTCCCTTTTCATCCAAATCTATACGCTCATATTTTAAGGGTTGAACTTGGGGTCATGCAGGTGTACCTTAAAGTTGCAATCCCACAAAAAATACGCAATTCTGACGGACATAAACTACAAAACCTTTTTCGGGTTTGAAAATCTTCAGGACTATGCCGCAGGTGGTGCGCAGGCCCTATTAGAATGAAGTAATCAGTTTGGCACTGTGAATCACTTAGTTTTCTGAGTGGGTGAGTTAGTCAGTTCGCTTTGAATGTTGTGAGTGTTTACAAAGGTAGGGGATGTTGCGTTTTCTTTAGGGTTCGTTCAACGTTGCAAATGTTCGCCAAATGTCCTCCAGACGTACTTCTTTTCTTTTCACAAGGGAATTTTGAACATGTTTAAGATTTCCTTCCAAAAGGCAATTTTGAACACGTTGCAACAAGAACAAACATTCAAACTTTTGGCCAATGTCTGGCAAATATCTGAAGAACTTTTGGCCAATGTTTGCTACCTCAACCAAATCCTGATGTGAATGTACATTCACTACCTTTGCCAACACTCACCAACATTTGCGCCTCAGTGGATACAGGCTTAAGTGGTCTGTCTGTTTGTTATTTAGCATATTTGGTCGTTGGTCAATCAGTCATCAAGCTTTCAAGCCAATAGCAGTGGAACACAATAGAAACCTACGCCCCTCCAAAAAAAAGCAAATCAATTACGTGATTACTAACTGCCAATGTGGAGTAAACATTTTCAACTGGCAAATTTGCAGGTATGTTTTAAAGTATTTAAATATGTTCAAAGTTCAACTGTATTTGTGAGTAGGTTCGTAGGTATTTGCGAATAGCTTAGCACATACTTGCAAATATGTTTGAATGTGCTACAAACAGCATTTTCCCCAGAATGCTGTGGGGTTTTTAATTGTACATGCACAAGCTTTTAAAAAAGAACTATTTTAAGGCTAGTCATTTGAAGTTTTGTCATTACAATAGACCGATTTGCCTTGAAATTGGCAACAACTTTTGAGGTTGCACTGAAAGAAGTCACGGATTTGAATATTTATGAGCACCACATTTCCCTTCTATGTGGTGCTTTATGCTCTTTGTCGCTTAACAAGATGTGTTCCCAGTGTCCAATGGATCGTACACACTTGTGAAACAAAACCAGACCTGGCACCAGGCTCAAGCATACTGCCGGAGTCTCAACAGAGAACTGGCTAGCGTGAGGAACTATTCGGAGAACCACCGTGTCAAGTGGCTGATCCCTGGTCAACAACAAGCCTGGCTTGGCCTAAACCGACACTTATGGAAGTGGTCAGATGGAAGTAGTGCTTCATTCTCGCTGTGGCAAATGGGAAGGCCTGACAACAACAGTGGGAATGACTCCTGCGTAGTGGCAAACCTTAATAACTCAGCACAGTGGGAGGACCATAACTGTGACTCCCAACACCCGTTTATTTGCTACAATGGTAAGTGTATGTCTATATTTGGTGAATGGAGGCTAATAAGATATGCTTTATTTGTCCCACACTGGGTAAATTTATAGTCTACAGCAGCACAATTGAGGGGTAGAAGATTCCTTCTTTCCTGGCATGGGTATGAGGTGACATTGTGAAGATATTATTGATCCTCACTGAATAAATTACAGCAGCACAGAAGCCCCCCACCCCCATAAAAAAAAACAAACGTCATGAGGATGGGACAATAACACTATAAGACATAGATAAGGGTGGCCCGGTAGCCCAGTGGTTAGCCCATCGACCTCACAGTGCGGAGGCACCGGGTTCAATTCCACCTCCGGCCTTCCTATGTGCATTTTGCATGTTCTCCTTATGCCTGCATGGGTTTTGTCCGGGTACTCCGGTTTCCTCCCACATTCCAAGAACTTGCATGGCAGCTTAATGGAACGTTCTATATGTGCCCAGCGATTGGCTCGCAACCAGTTCACGATGTACCCTGCTGACTGCCCAAAGACAGCTGGGATGGACTCCAGCACACCCACGACCGTTGTGAGGATAAGCAAATTAGAAAATGGATTGATGGATGTTAGATGACCACTTGGACTCAACTCCTGAGTTGGCACCAATACAATACCAAACACCAATACCAGTGGTAGCTAATACTTTTCCTTTCATGCATCCATCCATTTTCCGAACTGCTTATCCCACTAAGGTCGTGAAGAGTGTTCTTGATTTAAAAAAAAAAAAAAAAAAAAATGGTGTTAGTTCCCGATGGCCACAAGCTGGCGGCGGATACTGCTCTAGTCTCCACGAATACGCATTAAAATAAGTCTGGTGTCAGTTCTTGACCATTCCTGATACAAATATACTGGAAATACACAGTATACATGTGGAAAAACATATAGATCTCTATAAATAGACAAATAATATAAAAGAAAAAAGACAAATAAAAGAATGAATATATGCAGCACTTATTAACATCATACATATTGTTATGTGCAGCATGCATCGAAAGGAGTTGAGCAGATTATCTTCAATAATTATAGGACTATGTCAAAAGGGCGGGTCAGTGGCCAATATCCAAGAGCAAAACTGAGAGTCAAATGCCCAGACAACTGTAAAAAGAAAGCACAAGAATAAGAAGAAGATGAAGAAGAAGAAGAAGAACCACCACTGAGACGGTCCCCAAAAGCTTCGCTAGGTTCATATCACTGACCATTGGTAGTCTGTGAGGTTGAGGGAAGCTCTGTGCTACTGATGCGTAAGTGATGAGTTAACAACAGCTTCGGCTGGCTGCGAGTGCACCGAAACACATTGGGCCCTATTTTCGTGCCAGGCGCAGGTCTAGTGCAAAACAAAATCTTACTGTGCACATGGGTGCAGTTTTCTTCGTTTTAGTATTTTGCGAGACATTCCACTTGTAGAATTGGGTGTAATGGGGCTTTTGCGCCTTTGTGCACCATTGTGGGATGGAAGTACACTTTTCCGGGCCAATCCTTGTGGCATGCCTCAATTGGATCAAATTCAGAGCGATTGTAAAACACACCAAATACACTGCATATAGCGGAAACAGAAACCGACCTAACTTGGGGATCAAACCCATGCTTGGTATTGTAGAGCAATAAGAGCTTCACTAAACATCAGGGCTGGCGATTCACTGCCTTATACCCATAATGGAAGGTACAACTCAGGCTGGTACCTGTTATCCATTACCCAAAATGTTTTGATAGTACGGACGGGGGTGCTATTGAAACAGTTTTCAAAATGATAATAATAATAATAATAATAATAATAATAATAATAATAATGAATGGGTGATAATCATAATCATAATCATCATCATATGATGATTATCACCCATTCAGCTGATTTCTAAGAGGGATTGTCCCATGCTAGTGTCATTATAGGGCCATTCACACGGGCAGATTTATTTCGGACCTACTCCGAAACGGCTCCCCTCGAGTGTTCATACGTGCAACTTTGTTCCGGCGTAGCGCCCGAAAACAGCTGTTTCGGATCAAATTTAATCCACCTCAGGGAGGTGGTTTAAAATTTTGCTCCAGAACAAATGCTCGTTTGCAAAGCAGCACCGATGCAAATGTGCACGTATGAACGCAACTTGGTTAAATTTGCTCCAGAGCAAATGCTCGCTTGCGGGGGAGTGGCCTCGCTATGCGTCAGAGGAGTCCATCCGGGTACTTGCCAACATGCATCCTGGGTATTTTGTGCTTCAAAACAAGGCGGGTCTTTTCTTTCTCTCCTGCGGCGTCTGATTATCGACCACATCGTTGCTTTCTCCGGAGAAGAAGCCATTTTGTCACAAAGAAGGAGGGGAAATGGTACTTCCTTTTCCCCGCCTTCTTCTTTCTTTACGCATGTGCATGTTTTACTTCCGCATTCCTGTCGTTTTGTTCCGTAACAGGAACTGAACGCTCCACAAAATTTGTTCCGGTGCAAAATTATATCGCAACAAAATACTCCGGTGCAGCGCCGAAACAAATCTCCCCGTGTGAACAGGGCTATTTATTCATGAAATACCATGACATTCACCACACACATCCAAGTAACGTCAAATTTGTCTGCCTGTGCCTCAGTGAAATACACTAAAATCGCATTAGACCCCCTGCGCTGCAAATTACATCTTAGTCAGTCATTTGCGGATCGCGCTTGGGTGGGGTAAGAAATGGGTAGTGAGGGGTAGCGTGTCTACCAAATTCACAAACACGTTTAACTAGACGATTGACACTGCATGAAAAGGGGTATGCACCTGTTTTTACGGAGAGTGCAGACTAATTTCTGTTACAAAGATTGGTTGGGCCGACATTTTTACATAAAATGTAACTGCTCGAGTGATACAGATAGATATATATATCAATAAAAGGATCAAATTAAAATAAGTATGTACCGTATTGGCCCGAATATAAGACGGCCCTGATTATAAGACGACCCCCTCTTTCTCAAGACTCAAGTTTGAAAAAAGACTTTTTGAACACCAAATAAATTTTTATACAGAAAATAATGACAGTTCATCTGAAACAAATGATCATAACAATATATTTGAGAGAAAAAGCATATTATTTTGCCTCATTCAAATCTTAATATCTGAACATTTAAATATGTAAACCAAAGTGCAATCGCATTCGTCAATGAATGGCTTCTGGTTTTTGAAATGTAAATTACATCATAACTTCTCCTCAGCTGTCGGTTAACCTGGCCGATCTTCGACCCACTTTTCTCCAGATTGTCACTACGTTTATCCATTTTCTGTTATCTCTTCTATTATTTTCTTCTCTTTTCTTTCTTACCGCTATTTTTATTTTTATTCTTCGTGACAGGGGTTCGCTTTGGCCTGGAGAGTCAAGTTCAGCATTCGCTACAATGATATCTGGCACCATCTAGCGTCGTAAATGGGTATAATGGATAGACCCCGAATACTGTATAAGACTACCCCCACTTATGTCTTATTTCAATGCAAAAAACACTTATATCTTATATTCGGGCCAAGACGGTAAACAAGTTATTCAACAGCTAAGCTAAAAAGATGTGCCTTAATAACATTGCATTGCCATGCTTTGCCATGCCATGCTATAGGCCGCATTGTGTAAACTTTAAGAGGTCAAACTTAAAAAAAAATACTCACTAAAAAAATCTAAAAAAAACAATGCTCCATAAAAAAGTAAGCATTTTTAAAATAAAAAAAAATACTTTTAGGGACACGTAAAGCCATTCCTGATTAAAATTTGCTGTTGACTAGTGTCATTTTCACTATATGCTGCTGTCAGATTACATAGACAGTTGTCCGAGTTATCAATTAAAAAGTCACAATAAAGACCCAATGAGGAGAGGAGACAATCGATTCTGGTACCAGGGGGGAATGGAGAGAAGCGTTAGGTTTCAAATCTCTGCACGTCACCCACAGATCTCCCCGCTCGCCCTCTCATTTATTTCTCATTGGGAATCTAATACATAAGTGTGTCCATCCTAAAGAGTGAAGGCTCTTGACGACACACACTGAACTTGTTTGACTATGTGTGTGTATGTGAGTGAAAATTACGTAAATGTGTGCCATCATTACAAAAACGCCAAGTAAGCTGCAGCTGGTGTTGACAGCTCCATCCATGTCCGACCTTGTTCTTGTTTTGTCTTATTACCTTACCTCTTTCCAACCACATTCTCGGGACGGTGGTTGTGTCCCCTAACTGTCACACAGTGCACTAAGTATTCTTTATTCCAAGTATGAGCATATCTTTATTACGAGCAGAAGCGGTTTCATTCATTCAGAGCATACGCATTCTCATTTATTCAGTAAAAAAGCATTTATTTTCAAGTATAATCATTTCATCATTATTAATATGCAAATGTTTTTTTAGTTCTTCCGAACCGCTTGATCCTCACTAGGGTCGCGGGGGGTGCTGGAGCCTATCCAGGCTGTCTTAGGGCAGTACGCGGCGGGACACCCTGAACGGGTTGCTAGCCAATCGCAGGGCACACAGACGAACAACCATCCACGCTCACACTCAGACCTCGGGACAATTTAGAGTGCTCAATCAGCCTGCCAAGCATGTCTTTGGAATGTGGGAGGAAACCGGAGCACCCAGAGAAAACCCACGCAAGCCCGGGGAGAACATGCACACTCCACACAGGGAGGCCGGAGCTGGAATCGAACGTGCTAACCACTGGACTACCGGGCCGCCCTAATATGCAAATGTATGACAACTAAAACGAAAATACATCATTATTCCTTCAACAGTTCTAACATATTTGACAAAAAGTGTTTTTTTTTTTTTTTTTTTACCGCACACTCCACCTTAAATTCCAGAAGGAAACTGGTTGAGTCAACTTGTGTTGCTATGTTGGACTGCGGTGACATTTTATACTACTATATGCACTGGATACTGTGTATAATAACGCATTGAGAGTCATAAGTAGCCCTGTATAAGCCAGCTGTAGATCTCATCTGCACATGCGTGACAATCTAGTTAAAAAATGGCTACCAAACGACGAGCTGTTTTGTATGATAGTACATACTGTAGGTGTATCCCTAAGTATACACCTTAGAGCAGGGGTCGGGAACCTATGGCTCGCGAGCCAGGTGTGTCTTTTTTGATGATTGCACCTGGCTCGCGGTGTGTATAATTTGCAATGACAAAATACCATCAATGAAACGGTCGAAGCTAGCCTGCAGCATCTCCGCGTATGGACTGGGCAACCTGACAATAATTCAGCTATCTTTGCTGGATCTTGACCAGTCATGAGGAACGGAAAACCATTCACATTAATGGTGAGTATTATCATAAAATTAAATATAAAAAAATATACATTCATTCATTCATTCATCTTCCGAACCGCTTGATCCTCACTAGGGTCGCGGGGGTGCTGGAGCCTATCCCAGCTGTCTCCGGGCAGTAGGCGGGGGACACCCTGAATCGGTTGCCAGCCAATCGCAGGGCACACAGAGACGAACAACCATCCACGCTCACACACACACCTAGGGACAATTTAGGGTGCTCAATCAGCCTGCCATGCATGTCTTTGGAATGTGGGAGGAAACCGGAGCACCCGGAGAAAACCCACGCAAGCCCGGGGAGAACATGCAAACTCCACACAGGGAGGCCGGAGCTGGAATCGAACCTGGTACCTCTGCACTGGACTACCGGGCTGCCCAAAATATATACATTCTGAGTCTTATTATACTGACATTTTGTTGAATTCACTTTTAAAATACAGTTTTATATCTATATATGGCTCTCACTGTAATCCATTCATTCATTCATTCATTCATCTTCCAAACCGCTTGATCCTCACTAGGGTCGCGGGGGGTGCTGGAGCCCATCCCAGCTGTCTCCGGGCAGTAGGCGGGGGACACCCTGAATCGGTTGCCAGCCAATCGCAGGGCACACAGAGACGAACAACCAACCACGCTCACACTCACACCTAGGGACAATTTAGAGTGCTCAATCAGCCTGCCACGCATGTCTTTGGAATGTGGGCGGAAACCGGAGCACCCGGAGAAAACCCACGCAAGCCCGGGGAGAACATGCAAACTCCACACAGGGAGGCCCGAGCTGGAATCGAACCCGGTATCTCTGCACTGTGAAGCCGACGTGCTAACCACTGGACTACCGGGCCGCCCTTCACTGTAATCCATTTCCAAATATTTTGCTTTCATGGCTCTTAGTGAAAAAGGTTCCTGACCCCTGCCTTAGAGCTTGCAGGCATTGTTTTAGACTTTAAAGGTCAAATGTGTCAGTAATATTACAAAATCC
>JAKGUB010001034.1:310000-405000 GCA_026261675.1 Hippocampus mohnikei | reverse complement strand
TTCCTCAATTGTTTGTGGATTTCCTGGTATACATTGTCTTTGAGGAAACCCCACAGATAAAAATCTGGAGTGTGTAAAGTGATTGACAACTTTGTCAGACGAGTACAGGTTTGCTTGCAATGGAATGATGGACATTTGGAACACATCTTGGGAAAGCCATAAATTGACTAAAAATTGACAGAAATAGCTGAAACTCTGGTGAATGGTCTTCCATAAACTGAATAATGTGTGGTTGTAATTTGAAATAAATAGCTTTTAATCAAAGTCACAATTGAAATTTTCATGGTACGCATCTTTTGTCACCCTGTATATATATATATATATATATATATATATATATATATATAATATAATATTATATATATGCAGTGAAACTCCTCTACAACAAAATCATGTTTGCAGCAAGAAATTTTTCACAAGTAGCAAATTTGATCTCAGATGTTAAGCACACACACACACACCCACACACACAAACGTATGTGTACACGCACACAAACGTATGTGTACTCTATTTTTATTCCAATAGTGCATAAGTATGCGCACACGCTTATTTGACACTTCATATTGTCAGTGTAGAAAGAAAAAAAGGGGAACACATTGCGAAATTTACGATCAGCATTCACTTTGACTTACATCAATTTCTTGGATAATGTATTTTATTTTGCTTGGTCCGTCTTTCATTTGATCACTTTTACCCTCTCTTCCAGCATCAGAGCTCTTCTTGTCTTAGCTGCTTGACAGAAAAACATCATTATTTGCAGTCACTCACATTCCAAAACTTCACCCGAATCATCTATAACCATGAAAGGCCGCACTGAAACAAAAGCATGTATTTTGTCACTGTATGAAAAACGCAATACAGCAATATGAAAGCCTATACTGTAAATGAAAATCTCTTCAACGGAGACGGGGTTTATGATAGATTCCACCTCGAAAGGTCCCGTGAAGCGTGGCCCCATCTTGCTCGAAGTACCGGCCAGATGCAAATCCCTTGTCGACAGACACACCTTCTGCCCCACCTGATAGCTTGGTGCCGGGTGACTTTGACGGTCTGCAATCTGCCAGTTTCTAGAAGTGGTGCATGACAGAGCTGCCCTGGTCTCCCTGCACACGCGATGAGCCTCTCTTAGGTGGAGCTGTACCGACAGGAGTTCCACCTGCCCGTCCGGAGATATGAAGAGTGGAGGTCGATAGCCATAAGCAGACATGAACGGAGACCAACCTGTGGCTGACGAGACCAGGTTATTATGCGTGTACTCCACCCAAGGCAGATGGACAGCCCAAGTTGAGGGACGGCGGAGACACACACATTGCAGAGCTGCCGCAAGGTCCTGGTTCATCCGTTCCGTCTGCCCGTTGGACTAGGGGTGGTAACCAGATGATAGGCTTGCTGTGGCTCCAATGGCACAACAGAACCGCTTCCACACTTTGGAAATGAATTGGGGACCCCGGTCCGACATAATGTCCACCGGGATCCCATGAAGATGGAAGACGTGGATTATGAGGAGGTTGGCAGTCTCCAGGGCGGATGGCAGCTTGGAGAATGATGTTTGGATTGGATTGGATAAACTTTATTGTCAAATGTACTGTATGTGTAACATACAGCACAGATGAAATTTCTTCCCTCTCAACATGAAACAACACGTGGGTGTGGAGGCCTAATAATGTATTACCATGAAGTTATTGAGCAATAATAACAGTAATAAGACCAAAAAAGAAATCCTTAAAAATGCAGAAGTTTACATTTTCATGAAAAAAGAGGTGTACTATTAGCAGGTCATCCCGATCCAAATGTGGTGTACTTTTGGAGGCCTAATTGCGTATTACCGTGACGTTGTTGAGCAATAACAACAACAAAGTTCTCAAAAATACAGGAAATTACATTTTCATGAAATCACAGTTGTAGTACAGTATAAGCAGGGAGTTCCCACCTATAGGTGACGTGGCTTTGGAGGCAAAATTATGTACAATCGTTAAGTTATTGAACATTGTTTTATGTCATGTGTTGTGTTCATTATTTTTCTTTATGTTAACTGCTTTGTTAAGCGCTTTGTTACAGCTGCCGCTGTTGTGAAAGCGCTATATAAATCAGCATGTATTGTATTGATAACAGAATAACAACCCCCCCACACCCCTCAAAAATAGAGGATAGGACATTTTCATAAAATAAAAGATTTAGTATAAGCAGGCAGTCCCCATCTATCTGTGATTTGGTTTTGGATGCCGAATTATTTACTACCATGAAGTGATTGCACAAAAATAACAACAACAACAATTTGATAATACCGGAAATTACATTTTCATTAAATAAAAGTTGTAGTAGAAGCAGGTAATTCCCATTTATATGTGACGTGGTTTTGGATGCCAAATTGAGGATTACAATGAATTTATTGAACAGCGATAACAATAATAACAACACAAATCCTATAAAATACAGGAAAGGACATTTTCATAATATAAGAGTTGTTAACAGTATAAGCAGGTAGTCCCCATCTATATGTGATGTATTTTGTAGGCCGAAATATGTTCTACCATGACGTTATTGAACAGTCATAACAACAAAAATGTCTCAAAAATACGAGAAATGTTATTTTCTATAAATCGGAGTTGTAATATAAGTAGATAGTCCCCATCTTTATTTGAGGCGATTTTGGAAACATGATGATGTGTCATCATGAAATTATTGAGCAGTATTTAAAAACATTAATTTTGTGAAAAGTAGATGACATTTTATTTTCACAAATAACAGTTGTAGTATAAGCATGTTGATCCTTCTGCTGCGGAAGTCCCTCGCTGTTCATGTGTAGGCATCATTGCTGGTGACTACACTCGGTTCGAAGCACAAGACAGGAGACGATTCTTATTTTTCTTTGTGTGGTCGCTATCACTGAGTCGCTAAACACCTGGCGTGCCACAGTGCACCTTCACTGCCAGAAGCGAACTGCAGGGAAGCTCCACCCCCTTTATTTACATACACCCCAGAACATGGTATCCCTCCACACAAAATAGTGCCAACATTAAACTAATGCTAGTGGCATACATCGTCACCCAACACCCCCACTCGATGGCGCCACATACACTAACATTGCATTAGTTACCTATACACCTGTTTTAATGCTGTCAAGTGCTTTTCTCTTGGATCAGATATATACTGAGATAGTCTACTCACAATCCAGCTAATATCAGGTCTAGTGCAGGTCATGATGTATATGAGGCTGCCCAGCATTGCTCTATATTTCCTCTGATCGGTTTTGTCCCCCTCTGGAGCCAGGTCACATTTGATTTCACTTGGAGTGGCTCTTGCTTTGCATTCAGACATGCCAAACCTTTCCAATATTTTCTCAATATATCTGGATTGGTTCAATGTGATTGAGCCCACATTTTGCTTGAAATCAATCCCAATGAAATGAGTGAGGCATCCGAGATCTTTCATCCTAAACTTACTCTTGAGTTTCTCTTTGATCTCGCATAAACACCTCTCATTGCTGGCAGCCACAATGATATCATCGACCCACACTAACAAAATTTCTTTTTCTTTGTCAGACATTTTGGTGTAAATACAGTGGTCTGCTTGACTCTGTACAAACTCGTTCATAAGTAAAAACTCATGAAGCATCATGTTCCAATTTCTCCCAGACTGTTTGAGGCCATATATGGATTTGTTTAACTTACACACAAGTCGTACACCATCCCTTTGTTTCACACAAAAACCTTCAGGTTGATCCATGTATAGTTCGCAGTCAATAGGTGCATGTAAGTATGCTGCCTTCACGTCCATTTGGTTTAACAGCAACTCATACTGTGCAGCAAGCTGCATCAGTAGTCGCAGTGATGTCAGATTAGCGGTCGGCGAAAATGTCTCAGAATAGTCAAGTCCTTCTCTCTGACTGTACCCTTTGGCTACATATCTCGCTTTATATGTTTCATTGCCTTTGTCATCCTCCTTTAAAGCATACACCCACCTTCCCCCCACTGTCTGTCTACCCTCCGGTAATGGCACAAGGGTGAAAGTGTCGTTCTCTTTAAAAGAAGTCATCTCAGCTATCATCGCCTTTCTCCACTTTTCTGACTTTGGCGATGCCATTGCCTCGTAGAATGTTTGTGGCAATCCCACTGTTGCTCTATAGCAGTAATCAATTGTGATCTCATTGCCTTTTATCACACATTCATAATCCTCTAAATATTTTGGTGTCTTCCTTTCTCTACCAGAAGTACGAGGAGTCTCATTACCATTGGTTGAGTCCGTGTCGCAGTCAGGTTTAAGCTCTGGTTCAGTGTCAGAATCTTTTCCTACATATTCCGTCTGTAACTGACTTGCTTTAGGCATAGTTACCCACTCTACATAGTGGTCCTCCAGTTGGGTCTTCTCGGTCTGCGTCTCACTCTCAGTCACGGTCTTTGTGATGAAGTGGACCAGTCTGTGTTTCTGAACTTTGTTTGTCTCTGGAAAATAAATCAAATAAGCAGGTGAATGACGGTCAAAACCAACAAAGATCCCCTTTTTGCCCTTTGGATCTAGTTTTCTCCTGTTTTGCTCATACACGATGCATTCTGAACCAAACTTTTTCATTTTTGACAAATCTGGTCTTTTTCCTGTGAAAAGGAAATAAGGAGTCTCCCCTGTTCTTTCGCAGTAACATCTGTTCCGTATAACTGCTGCTGTTCTGGCTGCATATGGCCATAGCTCTTTGGGTAAGCCTGATTCTATCAGCATACACCTGACCATCTCAAACAATGTGCGCCAGTTCCTCTCTGCTGTCCCATTTTGATGTGGGGAGTAGGGCGCTGATCTCTCATGTTTTATCATATTATCTCGAAGTAGAGATTGATACTCTTTTGAAACAAACTCTGTCCCATTATCCGATCTCATTCGCTTCACTTTACCATATGGTGCTGTGTCTGCCAAGAACTGCTTTGTAGCCTCGACTGCCATGTTTTTGTTCCTGAGAAAGTATACAAAAACAGCTCCAGAAAAGTCATCAGTAAAAGTGATGGCATATTTGTACCCGTCGAATGACTCTGGGTCAATAGGCCCACCTAGATCTGTATGTACCAGCCCTAATGGCTCTTTAGCTCTCACATCACTTTTCCTGTTTCTATTCTGGGTGAATTTCCCTTGAATACAGGTTTCACACTGGTTAGGTCTAGTTTTGTTACTAATTTTCATACCTTCTACCACAGCTTCAAGCTTAGCAATATCACCATAGTTACAATGGCCCATTATCTCATGCCATGTTTTCATGTCTAAAGATGCATTGCAGGAGTCCTCACTGCATTCAGAATTTTCTGTGACAATGTCAAGATAGTACATTCGGTCCTTTACAATCATCTTGCATATTGTCCCATCTGAAAGAATCATTTTGTTGTCATTCTTCGCAAAGTTGAACTTCGCTCCTTTCGAAGTTGCTGCATCCACAGAAAGGATATTCTGCGGGTATTCTGGGATGAGGAGAGCATTTGTGAGCTTGACACTCACTACTCGTCCACTGCTGTCGGCCAGCTTGATTTGCGCGTCCCCTCTTCTCGACACTTCCGGTGATCCGTCTTCCATCAGCCAGCTGCATGATGTGATCTTTAGGCCGGAAACTCTCATCAAATCGGATGAATGCGGTCTTGTCAGTGATTATGTGGGCAGAAGCACCGCTGTCCACGAGTAGTCCATATTGCTGCGCTCCTTGGGTCGCCATTCACTCACCGAACAATAATGTTTCTTCTTCTTCCCTCGAAGATTTGGCTTGGTCTCTGCCACGGAAAACTTTTTCCGAATCGTCCATAACTGTAGCCACTTTATTGTTCTTATCAGCTTTTGTCGATTCGCTTGTGTGGTTTCTTATCCTTACTCGTGCAGTCTCTTGCTTTATGCCCCACTTTCTCACAAATAAAGCATTCTCCATTGAAGACGTATTTCTTGTCTTTTCTTTGGGCTTCGGCTTGTATGACTTGGCGGTCATTACTTCATCTGGTCTGGGCCTGTTTCGGTAGCGGAGGGTGCATTCAAAACTTCTCAGCCTAGTCTTGAATTCAGCAAAGGTTAACACTTCCTCGTTTGAGTCACATGCACAGAAAATGGGTTGTATTCATCAGTGAGTCCTTTCAACACCATAGCCACCAATAGTGCATCGCTTAGGTTCTCTTTAGCTCTTTGTAGCGCGGCCACTAGCTTCTCGACACGTGCTAGATAGCCCGCTAGCTCCTCGCCGTTAGCCATTAGCATATTGGTTAGCTCTGTGTACAGCCCGACAATTCGCGGCTTTTCTTCGGACTCAAAATGGCGTCTCAATATTTCCAGACTTTTCTTACCATCTTCTGGTGCTTCATACAGGATGAGTGTCAGTGTTTTATCATCCAAGCAGCCGCACAGTTCAGCATATGCCAGTTCGTTTTTCCACACGGTTTCTGTTGCGGCCTGTTCGCTGGATCCCGTAGCTACATCACACCCGAGGATAGCATCTTTTAGCCCGATGGTTTTCAAGTATGCTAGGAACCTCGCCTCCCAGATGTGATAGCGGGCCTCATCTCCGTCAAATCGCGGCGGTAATCCTCTCCCATGGAGCGCCGCTGTGCCTGGAACCCACCTGGGCCCATAACCTGTTGATCCTTCTGCTGCGGAAGTCCCTCGCTGTTCATGTGTAGGCATCATTGCTGGTGACTACACTCGGTTCGAAGCACAAGACAGGAGACGATTCTTATTTTTCTTTGTGTGGTCGCTATCACTGAGTCGCTAAACACCTGGCGTGCCACAGTGCACCTTCACTGCCAGAAGCGAACTGCAGGGAAGCTCCACCCCCTTTATTTACATACACCCCAGAACATGGTATCCCTCCACACAAAATAGTGCCAACATTAAACTAATGCTAGTGGCATACATCGTCACCCAACAAAGCAGACAGTCCCCATCTATATGTCATGTGTTTTTGGACGCCTATCTATGTAAATTTTAATTGAGTATTGAAATATCCAAGATAAGGGCTGTACTGCAACCAGCTAGAGACCTCGTATGTGTGTTATTATTGAAGAAACACCATGATGAATTATGACGAAGTTATTGATTTTTAATGGTTCGTTTTCTTGTCGCTAGTTGCTATTTGTTGACGGTCCCTGAGCACTGTCCTCTCGTCAACTCTTCATAAGAAACAACGTCAAATTCATCGCTCCGATTACGAGTGGGTGTGTTAAAAATAATCCCAAATCAGATTGTAGCTAACTGGATACATCACTGTGATTAGACATAAGCATTCTTTGTGTTTTAATTATGCTTAGTTATTCCGTTATTGGACCGACAACTCCGAAAGTGTTGCATATTTTACCGGGCGCGGGCAGCACGGTGGTAGCCATGGCGACGAAACGACAACAGAAAAAATCAATTGAAAGCCGCTAAACTAACGAAGCTCAAGAAACGACGGTATGTTTTAGTTTGGTATGCGTGTGTACATTTTAAACATTATATTGTCGTGTAATAGTATATATAATTCCATGTATGTTTTGGTGGGGCAAATTCGAGCATTGTAAAATTCTGACAGCCAGTCACATCGCCGTAAAAACAGAAATTTGATCACAGTTTACTGATGTAAATGTTATATTTCACCAGCTACACAATCGAATGAGACCCAGAACCAGGAATTCTGCATTGAGATAAAAAATAAAAATGAGGGCCCTCATAATTTTCATTGTTGTTCATTTATGATTTTGCATAGACAGTAGTGCATAAGCTAATGAAATGACTTTGGCTTCACGATTAAGAAATGTTGGAAGCAGCCAAGTGATTTAGGAATTTGATATCAGATTTTCAGGTGAAGTGATGGAGATGCTGGTGGAGTCCAATGAGGAGCAAGCAGAAAATGGAAATGAGCAAGTGCAAGAAGCAATACATGTCTCGGCTGCGAGTGATTTCCTGTAAGTGACCGGTCACCTCATGTCAGGCAGGGCTCCGGATTTTTCTCTCCTGGGTCTTGACCTATACAGAAACCCATCCATGCATTTTCTGATCCGCTTATCCTCACAAGGGTCGCGGGGGGTGCTGGAGCCTATCCCAGCCGTCTTCGAACAGTTGGCAGGGGACACCCTGAAACAGTTGCCAGCCAATCGCAGGGCACACAGAGACGAACAACCATCCACACACACTCACACCTCGGGATAATTTCGAGGTTTCAATCAGCCTGCCATGCATGTTTTTGGGAATGTGGGAGGAAACCGGAGTCCCCAGAGAAAACCCACGCGGGCACGGGGAGAACATGCAAACTCCAGACAGGGAGGCCGGTGCCTTTGCACTGTGAGGTCGATGTGCTAACCACTGGACCCCCGGGCTGTCCTTATATAATGTGTAAATAATTTTTGCTATTTTTAGAATAACAAATAAAATGCCATCGAGGCTTAACTGGGCTACACAGATTTCTGATGGGGCTGTAGCACCCCTTTAGCCCTTTTGTAGCGCCATCCCCGCTTTCTCTCATGACACACACACAAGCACACACGCACGCACGCACGCACACACACACACACACACACACACACACACACACACGGAAACACTCTTGATCTATATTGCTGTTTGTGTTGATAATATTTGAGTGTGCAGGAGCTGGATTTTGAGTTGCGAGTGTGTCTCACAGGTCCAGTCCACTCCTTCCTGAGTCATACAAGTGTAATTCCATGGAGGAAGTCCGGCTGCTGGCCATTGCCGACAACTTCCAGCGTCAGTATTGTCTTTTGTGTCCCGAACGCAAATCACTGCTGCTCTGCCCCATCAATGAATGCGGCGTCCAGGTAACTGTACCTACAATCATTAGACACTGTCCAAACTGAGGTAAACTCTGTCGCTCTGTCTGATCCCTGTGTGTGTGTGTATGTGTGCGTGCGTGCGTGCGTGCGTGCGTGCGTGCGTGCGTGTGTTTAGAAGTTTGTTTCAACCACTCTGCGCCCCACCATGACAAGCCATCCCGAGCTGCTCAATTGGGAAGGATGTGCTTCGTATGTGGCCGATTTCCTATCTCTGAATCCTTTGGAGCCACCCGGAGAGCTTGTGAGTGACATACAGAATGTGCTATTAACAGAATGGAATTGTTTTCATACAAGTACAGTGGTACATTTACTTAGCTGTTGAATTCATTTGTGAGTGAGCTGACTATCCAATTCATTCTATACCGAATTGTGAGTGAGAGGCGGAATGCTGAGCGGATATTGTGCTATTTGTGTCGCAGTGATGTGTCTTAAGCTTGATCTTAACTCAGAAAACTCGTACGTTGATTCTTTCCTAACACAAGGGAACACTGTAAAGTGTTTAACTTAGAGCAGACAAAAAAAGTTTGCTTGCTGAAGGATTCAAATGCTGATGCAGGGAACAGCTTGGCTATATTCAGAGCCTGCATTTTATTACCTTCGAGTTTTTATTTATGCAAGTTCCCTATGCGCTGGGATCGAACGATTTTGAAAAATAATCAAATCGAGATTTTTTCCTTCAATATTGTGATGGCGATTTAAAATATATATTTTTCCAAAGTTTCTCTATCCTTCCAATATGTATTTTGACAAATGCAGGCAATAAATTACTCTACATTAAAGTAAACAATTTCATATTTGTTACGCATTGTTTTGGTTTTATAGGTTAGGCTTAAGATAAGAAAACCTTTATTAGTCTCACAATGGAGAAATTCCCAATTCACAGCAGCAAAGTTATAAAAGGAAGAAGTAGGGGAAAAAAAAATATATATATATATATATATATATATATATATATATATATATATATATATATATATATATATATATATATAGAGCTGTCAAACGATTAAAATATTTAATCCAATTAAAAATGCAACTGTCATAATTAACTCAAATTAACTAAAAATTAATCGTGATTACAGACGCTCCCCAGGTTACGAACGAGTTACGTTCCGGACGATTGTTCATAAGGTGAATTTGTTCGTAAGTTGCTTCAGTGCTATATTTTGTCTGGAATGTATGTTTAAGGCTTATATGTTTGACATCCATATAACGGGGAGAGAGCTTTTCGTCACGTTCTTCAGGGCTCGAGGGTTAGCTGCCCGGTAAACTAGCAGCGGCTTCAGCGGGGGAGAGTAGACGACCGGTCGTCGACCGGCGCGCCGTACGCCTCCCCGCCCGTTCCACCGTCACACGCCCGTCCCCCACGCCTCTCCCCGCGGCCGCCTTTGAACGTCGCCGCCGCCGTCGTCTCCGCCGTCGTCTCCGCCGTCCTCCTCCGCCCCGTTCGGCACTCGGAAAAAGGCGCGCAATACAAAATCTAACTTTTTCTTCTTTTTTTTTCGACATACCCGTGAAAATGTTCGTATGTACCGTTGTTCGTAACCCGGATGTTCGTAAAACGGGGAGCGTCTGTACTCACGCATTTTTTATCGTTTCTGAATTTCCTTTTATATTTTTTTTGTCCTATTTTTCCCCATTTTAATGCTCTCATCAACATGGAATCATGAATCAGTTTTCTATGTGCAAAATGCAAATATTTACTGAAATAACAATTTCGATTTTCTATTTTACATGAACATTTTTCACTTGGAGCAGTTATTCACACATAATCTGTCACACAATATTACTGTTCATCAACAACAGTGAAAAAATATTTTGTCACACAACAGCTGCTTTAACAGCTCTTTTTATGGAATCAAAACAGCGCAATATAACATTATAAAGTGCATATCTAAGGTAAACTAGTACTCAGCCTATAGTGGATTTAAGCCATGGTTGCATACTTTGTTTTTCTTAAATTTGCTTTGAACACAGCAGTCAGGCTATGCTGATTCTGTTGGTCCTTCTTGCTCGGAAGTCTCTCTACGGTTTTGTGTCAACATCATTTCGAATGACTGCACTTGGTTAGATGACAACACTGGAGATGTTTTATTTTCAGCGTGTTCGCTAGGTCGCTAGCATTGCACCGCTGAACTCTCGACGTGCCTCAGCGCACCGTCGCTGTCAGACAAACACAGAGAAGCTCCACCCGCTTTATTTATATGGCCGCGGAACACTGTAACCTTCCACACAAAATAGTTCAAAACAAGTAACAATCGCGTCAGTGGCATACATCGCATTCGACAGGCTACCTGCTCGTTATTCACCAGAGGCTCATCAACCTAGTCTCTTATTTTTCTCCCGAAACAGTGTCTTCTCCCGCTTGGTGTACCTTAGCCTTCTCCGCTACATACACAGCTTGTACTGGAGGCTCTCGCTGGCAATCCGTAGTGGAGTTGTTCAGTTAATTCCGTTTTTCACGGCCCCCTGAATAGGGATCGTCGGTCAACATGGAAGGATCACTCGTTCTGTACTTTTTTGATCATATATTGGAGCACTTTGCAGCAGAAGTAGTAGTAGTAGTAGTTGTAACAGAAGTAGTATCAGAAGCAGTAGCAGAATATATATTATATATTTTTAAAAATCCTCGTCTCACCCCTCGGGTGGTATCCTGACCCTGCCACTGAGCGTACACTATCGCAGGTTGTGTTGCGAACAGCCTATTTTTTCATCTGGCCTCATTCTCTTTCGTGTACTGCTTTAAGCGGCTGGACAAGGCTTGGAGCCTTTGTTTGGCAGTTTCGAGTGCTTCAGGTATGGTCATCTGGGTGTACCTCTCTGGTATCGGCCTTTCTGGGCCTCCGTCAATTGACTCACATCTTTCCGAGCCGCCTTGATCTTAGCCTCCACCCGTCTTTTCCATGGTGGGTAACGTATCTCATGGCTCCCATGGTTGCTCTTATAGCCAAGCATCTCTAGGATCACTGATGCTGAAGCGTATATCAGCTCATTGGTTTCTGTGATCGTGACGGTAGATACTCTGATCTGGCAGCCTGGGGCCCTTCACCATGGAACCTGCGTTGTACCTCAGCAATTGCCGTTTTTTTGGATGTTGGAACACTGAGCTACTCGTTGTTTCGTGGTCAACCGTGACTGTGGGTTTCGAAGTAACCATTTAGCTCACATTCTCTGCATCCTCTGACTAGGGTTGCTTGAGTAGTAGCATTCCAACAGAGCCATGTTATCGCATCTCGCCCATCTCCGCTTTGTTCCAGTAGCCCATTTGTCATCAAGGTGCTCTGGTTCCCCAGCACCTGACGCAGACCTCGTTTGGCCGGGCGACGTCTGAGCCGGCATGTCAATCATTTTATTGTCTCTCATCAATGTATAAGGTAGGCATTAGCGTGGTGGGTCTTGCCCAAGGACCCACATGTGCTCACTTTTTGCCCCAAGCGGGATTCCAACCCCCGTCTCCCAAACCGGTGCCTGACCAACTGAGCTATCCAGCCGCTATAATATATATATATATATATATATAGAGAGAGAGAGAGAGAGAGAGAGAGAGAGAGAGAGAGAGAGAGAGAGAGAGAGAGAGAGAGAGAGAGAGAGAGAGAGAGAGAGAGAGAGAGATAGAGAGAGAGAGAGTTACCCACCATGGAAAAGACGGTTGGAGGCTAAGATCAAGGCGGCTCGGAAAGATGTGAGTCAATTGACGGAGGCCCAGAGAGGTGTGATGAATAGGCCGTGTGTGTGTGTGTGTGCGTGTAAAGAAAAGTCACAAGGCCAGGAACATTGTTAACCTACTGTACGTAAACAGTAACTCTGCTCACATTAATTTATGAATGCAACTATTTACTTTCCTTCTACCGCCTGCACTGGGTGGCACTTTGAATAACCAAACAACATACTTGAATAATGTTCTGAGTTTCCAAATGGTCTTGGGTGAAGCATCGCGCTCGGAACATATTTCCCAACACGCCCACATTTAGGAAACCGGAATTCTGGTGTCTAATTAATTTTGTCAAACAACCAAAAAATATAGACAACATTTTTGGAGTAGGCTGCAAAAAACAAAATCCGACAGTAACGGGTGTCAGAGGGCCTGGATTGGATCGGGTACAATCCGAATCGACTCTCCTCCAAGGGGTGCGGACCCCCAGTGAGCCTCCTCGCCCGCGCTGACGCAGAATCGCGGGGAGGCGGGGGTTCCGTTAAGCCGATGCTGAGAAAGACGCGCCTGAGTTCTCACTGCCTTTAATTTTATGAAACCTACCCGGTGGGAATCCTTATTAAATTCCCAAATAGTAACAGTTCCAGATTTGGAGAAATAATAACGGACGTTTCGTTTTTACAGCAGCTCTTTCTCATTTTTCCTCTGTTGCAATTGTTAATGACTCAGGTAAGGTTCAATAGTCCTTGTGAGGACCATTCGGGTTCGTTTGTCATGCCGGAGTAAAATATTTTAAGTAACGATTTCAATGATGGTTGACGCTTCCCGATGTTAATGCTTGTTCGCCGCCGTTCGTTCATTATTGGAGGTTGAGTGGTCCATGATTCAAATCATGAGAAATGACTGGGGTGGACGTGAATACATTTTATAAGATTTATTAAAATAGATAAAAATGACAATTATTCTGATAACATTCATTAATTAACCGTAAAACCGTGTTTCACAAGGAATTCACAGTAATCATGAACATTACAAAATCATTGAAGTGATGATGTAGCTTAAAATCCAAATGATTGGTTGATAAACCGGATGAAGAGAAAATAAAAAGAGAATAAGACAAAAAGGTTATAAAATGAATGAATCAATCAATCAATCAATCATCCCATGGCCTAGAAGGCCGTAGGGGTGCCATGATGGACGTCTGGGCAGTCAGGGATCTCCCGCACTCTCGGTCCTTAGCTGTCCATTTTGCGACGTTTTACCGTTGAGAGTACAGGCTCCTGTCCTCCAGCGAGGCTGGTGACTAGCTGTCTGACATAGTCATTTGTCCGGTGTTCTCTGTAAAATATATGGAGCGTCCTTCTGTAGCTCTTGTTCTCAAAGGACTGAATCCTGCGTTCCGTGTCTGCTGTGAGTGTCCAACTCTCACAGCCGTATAATAAGGTGGAGAGTAGGTACATGCGATTAAATAATAGTCTATCTTGATGAGCCTGGAGTGGTCGTGCCTAACACGTCCTTTTTCTGTATATTGTAAATTGAAAATAAGATCTAATTATTGAAGTCCAGAATATTCAATAGAATTTAAATCCTTCGGTTAGTTGCTCTTCGAGTGCATAATTAGGTTATTAGTTTTCTTACCAAAATCGTAGTATTGTGGTATCCTAATCTCATAAGGCATTTTTCACAGCATGGAGAAAATTCTTCTTTTAAAAGGAAAAAATAAAAATGAATAAAAAGTAAGTGTCTGAGCTTACTGTTAGTCGTCCTTTTATCGGGGATAAATATTTGAAAAAAGACAAATGTGATGATCCATGCTGAGTCCACCTTTGTGCCTGCTCGCGGCTATTCGAGCTAGCAGGGGTCCGATGGGCTGGAGGCAGAGCCTCCTCCACGGAGGAGAGAGCCCAAAGGCTCCTCCAAAATGCTCTTCCAAATCTCTTGAAAGTGCCCCGAAAATGCCCAACGCGTCTCTCACCGCAACTCCTTTTAAAGCCCTGAATGGTGGGCTAAGGTCATCTCATCCAGATGGTGGGTCATGATGACCTGCATGTCCTGATCTGACCTGCATATGCTGATCAAAGCTATTTTTGGTTTGGTACATCTGGGATTTTCCCCTCATCTCTGACTCATGCTGTGGTCACGTCGTCGTGCAGATGGTGCAGGTCAAGATAATCTCCATGAGTGATTATGTGATCTGGTCGATACGCTTGGGTACACATCAGCTGCATGTATCTTGCCAATTATTTTGGAACTTTCCGGTCGTTCCGCTTGGATGCTTGCATCTTGGCAGCCTGCCAAGACATCAATCTGACCCTGTTATCTGGTCCCGAAAGGTTATTCAGTGGTTGCACACTTTTTCCCCTCTCGGCTCACCGATAGACATTATACACCAAATATAATTATTATTATATCTAAGCAGCATAAAATATAGGATATCATATATGCATAATCATGTTGATTTATCATCTCCTTTCGATCAACAGGTTTTGTTCTTGTCAGGCTTTTCATCAGAAGACATCATTTGGGAGCAAATGACATCTACCGGCAATATCTTACACAAAGCAGTTTCAAAGCGTTTGTTATCACAGCACACTATAAACTATTCTAAATTAAATGAATAATACCATGTTGTTATTTCATTACAACATTCAAAAAGAAGAAAGAAAAATAATAATCATAAAACAACAGTTAACAGTAAGTAATTCTGTAAAACTGTATGATCCAGTTGTAAAACACATCTTATGCATTACCCTTTTGTTCAACATTTGTTTAAGGCATATTTGAAACACATTGACTTTGGTATGTTTGTTTTAACCGTATTTAATTTATATACTGTATTCTGCAAATGGACCTGTTGCGAGCTGGCGAGAACTCAGTGGACAATTTGTTTTAAACGTCATCCGGTGGTGAAATTGGATAATGCATCCTTTGGCTGAATTTGAGTCTAGTTTTTCGGTCAATTTCATATTGAACTTTTTTTTTGTACCATCACTCGTACCATGAAATGGCGTGCCTTCCAACATGGGCTATTAAGATCGTAGAGAGGATAATCTGTTGCTCCCCTACCCACTCTTGACAACTTGCTTACTGCAAGAACTAAGACGAGGGCGGGAAAAATTGTGTACTTTTGTGTTATGTCATGAATGTTTTCCAGTGACCAGAGGCAAATGTGATTTTTACATACTAGGCCAATACAGATGTTTTTGATTGTGATTCTGGAAAAAGTGGGTATGATGAGCCCACATGTGCGGGAAAAGTTGTGCCTTTCACCTGACGTGACACCCCTTGTTTCATGTATGGATATTGAGCCCTCTCACTGGGAAGCTTGGATAAACCCTTTCAGCAGGGAAAGTGTGGCTGTTAAGCCCCTTTCACCGTGAAAAGTGTGAGAGTTGAGCCTGTTCAGTTGAAAAAGTGGGGTGGTTGGGAAGGATTGCCTCAAAAAATCTCTGTTGAACCCTTTCATTGGTAAAGGTTTGTGTGTCTATGTGCAGCCCAGGTTCTTGTTCTCTGCCACCTCGGTGTTACGTAGTCAGACAGCGACATGTTTCGAGTATGCCGCATTACTGTGCAGTCTGCTGCTGGGCGCCAACTACGACGCTTACTGTGTTAGTGGCTACGCTAGCAAGGAGATGTGTCTGCTAGACCAAAGACTGCAAGACTGCCCCCTGCTGGATGCCCAGGCAAAGGTAGTAAAGTCTGGTCAGCATGTATGCATGATGGGACACCGAGCTCTTGTTGGTGTGGTGCAGGCTGCAGCCTCTGACTTGCCGGCCGACATTGAGCCAGGGCTGAGATTTCAGCGCGAACCCAAGAGTCGTTTCTTGACGCAACAGGCCAAGAAGAAACAGCAAGAGGCCGAAGCCAAAGCCAAACAACAGGAGGTAACATGAAAACACATATCAGTGAGACTTAGCTTGTGTGTTTACAACATTTGATCCGAGCAGGAGATTCCGCAGCCACCTGCCGATGCCCTGCAGGGTTTGCGGGTCCACTGTTGGGTACTGGTGTTGGCTGGGTGCCGCAGCATCCAGGAAAACTTCTTTGTTGACCCGCTAACGGGAAGGAGCTACAGCACCACGTCTGCACATTTTCTGGGCGTCGAGAGTGTGTGGAACAACCTGAACTACTATGTCAACATGCAGGACTGCAAGGACGGCTGTGCTGTAAGTGTCGAAAACCTCTATGACCTGCAAGGAAATTCCTTTTGAACTGGTGTAAAAAGTCCAAAACAGTTTTCAAATGCCATGATTTTTAATATATCTTTTAGCAGGGGTCTCAAACTCCGGTCCTGGAGGGCCGCTGTCCTGCATGTTTTCCAAGTCTCCCTGTTGCAACACACCTGATTCAAATGATCAGATCATCAGCAAGCTCTGCGCAAGCCTGACATTGAACCTGTTGATTTGAATCTAGTGTGTTGCAACAGGGAGACTTGGAAAACATTCAGGACAGCGGCCCTCCAGGACTTGAGTTTGAGACCCATGTTTTAAAGGGAAGCACTGGAAAAGGTCCTCAAGTCAAGCAAAAGCCATAAAATGCTTCCACCATCCATGCATTGAACTTGCAAATGTGCATGATCAAAAAATTAAATGCTGATTTCGTCTGGTAGTTGCCAGCTAATTATTAGTAGCTCAACTGCTAGGGTTTATGTTGGCAGGCAGTGTAAACTCTGCTCGCATTTTCATATATTCCACTTGATCACTTGGGTGCTACTTGTTCAAATTATTCAATGGCTTTCTTGTATTGTCTTGGTTTGACGACATACCGTGCACATGAGCTTCCTCCTCCACGTCGTTCTGGAGATACCGCCAGTGGAGGAACTTCTCTTGTCAAAATAGCTTCATCTTCGGAGGTCATGGCTGCCCATCAGCTGCAACTGTACGTTTTGGTCATTTTGTGACAATTTCTTTCTGTTAACTGCTTCTTCTTTTACTTATTGGGAGATTCTGTTTCCTTCAACTTGCAAACCAAAGTTAGAAGGAAAACCTGGACTCGCACACATTTCTGCCATGTCTGATGGAGTAAATATGCTCAAAGATTCTCGATCATATAATCATCAAGCCCTGTTTATATTACCTTTCGGAAGGTATTCAACGCGGTGAGGGGTTGACTGATGCTCAGCAAAAACAAAAAAACAATAAAAACGTCTTGGTCTCTCTCTCTCTCTCTCTCTCTCTGTCTCTCTCTCTCTCTCTCTGTCTCTCTCTCTCTCTCTCTCTCTCTCTCTCTCTCTCTCTCTCTCTCTCTCTAAAAAAAAATCCTCATCTCACCCCTCGGGTGGTGTCCGTCCCCCATTCAGCTCGGGTCCTCTACCAGAGGCCAGGAAGCTTGAGGGTTCTGCGCAGTATCCTTGCTGTTCCCAGCACTGCACATTTCTGGACTGAGATGTCCGATGTTGTTCCCGGGATCTGTTGCAACCACTCATCTAATTTGGAGGTCACTGCCCCGAGTGCTCCGACCACCACAGGCACGACTGTCACCTTTACCTTCCAGGCTCTCTCCAGCTCCTCTCTGAGCCCTTGGTATTTCTCGAGTTTCTCGTGTTCCTTCTTTCTGATGTTTCCATCACTTGGGACCGCTACATCCACTACAACGGCTTTCTTCTGCCCTTTATCAATGATCACGATATCCGGTTGGTTCGCCATTACCATCTTGTCAGTCTGGATCTGGAAGTCCCACAGGATCTTCGCTCGGTCATTCTCCACCACCTTGGGAGGTGTTTCCCATTTTGACCTTGGGGTTTCCAGTCCATACTCGGCACAGATGTTTCGGTAGACTATGCCAGCCACCTGGTTATGGCGTTCCATGTAGGCTTTCCCTGCCAGCATTTTACACCCTGCAGTTATGTGTTGGATCGTCTCGGGTGCCTCTTTGCACAACCTACACCTTGGGTCTTGTCTGGTGTGGTATATCTGGGCCTCAATGGCTCTGGTGCTCAGGGCCTGCTCCTGAGCAGCCAGGATGAGTGCCTCTGTGCTGTCCTTCAGGCCAGCCCTCTCTAGCCACTGATAGGACTTCTTGAGATCAGCCACTTCACTTATGGTCCGGTGGTACATCCCATGTAGGGGCTTGTCCTCCCATGATGGTCCCTCTTCCAGCACCTCATCCTCTGTTCCCCATTGTCTGAGACATTCTCTGAGTACATCATCCGTTGGAGCCTTCTCCTTGATGTATTCATGGAGCTTGGATGTTTCATCCTGGACAGTGGCTCTCACACTCACTAGTCCCCGGCCTCCTTCCTTTAAACTGCGTACAGTCTCAGGGTGCTGGATTTGGGATGGAACCCTCCATGCATGGTTAGGAGCTTTCGGGTCTTAACATCCGTGGTCTGAATCTCTTCCTTTGGCCACCTGATTAATCCTGCAGGGTATCTGATCACTGGCAGGGCATAGCTGTTTATTGCCCGGGTCTTATTCTTGCCATTGAGCTGGCTTCTTAGGACTTATTTTTGTTTTTTCTCACCCGCTGGAGGTATTTGGCCGTAGCCGCTTTCCTTGTTGCCAGTTCGAGGTTGCCATTGGCTTGTGGTATACCGAGGTACTTGTAGCTGTCCTCAATGTCTGCTATTGTTCCTTCAGGGAGTGAGACCCCTTCAGTGCGGACTACCTTTCCTCTCTTAGTCACCATCCGACTACATTTCTCAAGCCCGAATGACATCCCGATGTCGCTGCTGTAGATCCTGGTTGTGTGGATCAGGGAGTCTATGTCCCTTTCGCTCTTAGCATACAGCTTTATGTCATCCATGTAGAGGAGGTGACTGATCGTAGCTCCATTTTTGAGGCGGTATCCGTAGCCTGTTTTGGTGATTACTTGGCTTAGGGGTTCAGTCCTATGCAGAACAGCAGTGGGAGAGTGCATCACCTTGGTATATGCCACATTTGATGGACACTTGGGTAAGTGGCTTGCCATTGGCTTCAAGTGTGGTTTTCCACATCCTCATCGAGTTAGCAAGAAGGCTCTTAGGGTCCTGTTCACCTTATATATATATATATATATATATATATATATATATATATATATATATATATATAAAAAAATCCTCATCTCACCCCTCGGGTGGTGTCCGTCCCCATTCAGCTCGGGTCCTCTACCAGAGGCCAGGAAGCTTGAGGGTTCTGCGCAGTATCCTTGCTGTTCCCAGCACTGCACATTTCTGGACTGAGATGTCTGATGTTGTTCCCGGATCTGTTGCAACCACTCATCTAATTTGGAGGTCACTGCCCCGAGTGCTCCGACCACCACAGGCACGACTGTCACCTTTACCTTCCAGGCTCTCTCCAGCTCCTCTCTGAGCCCTTGGTATTTCTCGAGTTTCTCGTGTTCCTTCTTTCTGATGTTTCCATCACTTGGGACCGCTACATCCACTACAACGGCTTTCTTCTGCCCTTTATCAATGATCACGATATCCGGTTGGTTCGCCATTACCATCTTGTCAGTCTGGATCTGGAAGTCCCACAGGATCTTCGCTCAGTCATTCTCCACCACCTTGGGAGGTGTTTCCCATTTGACCTTGGGGTTTCCAGTCCATACTCGGCACAGATGTTTCGGTAGACTATGCCAGCCACCTGGTTATGGCGTTCCATGTAGGCTTTCCCTGCCAGCATCTTACACCCTGCAGTTATGTGTTGGATCGTCTCGGTGCCTCTTTGCACAACCTACACCTTGGGTCTTGTCTGGTGTGGTATATCTGGGCCTCAATGGCTCTGTTGCTCAGGGCCTGCTCCTGAGCAGCCAGGATGAGTGCCTCTGTGCTGTCCTTCAGGCCAGCCCTCTCTAGCCACTGATAGGACTTCTTGAGATCAGCCACTTCACTTATGGTCCGGTGGTACATCCCGTGTAGGGACTTGTCCTCCCATGATGGTCCCTCTTCCAGCACCTCATCCTCTGTTCCCCATTGTCTGAGACATTCTCTGAGTACATCATCCGTTGGAGCCTTCTCCTTGATGTATTCATGGAGCTTGGATGTTTCATCCTGGACAGTGGCTCTCACACTCACTAGTCCCGGCCTCCTTCCTTTCGGCTTGCGTACAGTCTCAGGGTGTATATATATATATATATATATATATATATATATATATATATATATATATATATATATATATATATATATATATATATATATATATATATATATATATATATATATATATATATATAGATATATATATATATATATATAGATAGATAGATAGATAGATAGATAGATAATGTCTCGCTCAGTCACATGAGTGATACAGGAACTGAGCATGTGCCACAGAGTTCCTTGCCACATAGCTATCGGACGATCGGTTGACAGTGATGACAGGGCCCCACTCATTCCCAGATGGCCCATGTTGTAGAACCATTAATGTGATGGTTCTGAAAACCGCTGTTGCTGTCTGTAACTGCTCGGCATCAAAAACTCGAAAGGAAAAACGACCACTTAGGACCAAGCAAGGCTGTCTCGGTGTGGAGAGGTGGGATGTTTTCTAGGCTGGCATTTCTCCGTTCATCAAACAGGAAGTAGGACTGCCCTGATTTAATGGAATTTTTTTGTCTGTGTGTGTCTTTGCATGTGGGTGTGTGCAGGAGCTGGTATATGACCTGCATGACATCAAATTGTGGGAGCCCGTCCTGTTTGGTGTCATCAGTAAAAGACAACTGAGCATAAACCTCCTCAAGAGGAAAGAGATGAAAATGATGGGCATGACTTGGGTATGTGGTCTGTGTGTGTGTGTGTGTGTGTGTGTGTGTGTGTGTGTGTGTGTGTGTGTGTGTGTGTGTGTGTGTGTGGGTGTGGGTGTGGGTGTGGGTGTGGGAGTGTGGGTGTCTGTATTGTGCATGCGTGCATGGATGAGGCAAAAAAAAAAGATGTCACAATGTGACACTGAAATATAAGAATATGGAGACACAAGATGTTCAGAATGTAACACGAAGTACCTTCAGCGTCAAAGAAAAACGTGAAGATTTTTGTGTCAAGGAGGAAGAAGAGGAAGAGGAGGCCCGTGTCTTTGAGATGCCAAGATCCTGGGTCACTTCAATTAACATTTCCAAACAAGGTAACCAATGTCTCATCCCTCAAACAGTGCCCCATGTTTGACAATTTCGATATGTTTAGTTCTTATTGAAAATAAACCACATCATGATCGGAGACATCTACTGTACATTAACAATGAAGGTTGCTTCATGCAGCAGTCAGAAACCTGGGGATTATTCTGAATTCAAAACCATCAATCCACTCCCTCATCAATCCTCCATAAAGTCAGCCTTCTTTCACCTTAAAAACATCTTCAGAGTCTGCTTGCACTTCACTGACACTCTTGCCAAGATCCTTATCCACTCACTTCTCGTCTGGACAAGTGCAACTGAGTCCTGCCTAGCAAGGTCAAGGACAGGCTCCAATACGTCCAGAACTCCTGCTAGTTCTAACCTGCTTAATGCCTTACCAGCTTCCGAACTGTCTTCAAATGTAACTGAATGATCGATAGATCCCTGCACACTTGGCCCGACCGTATGGTACATCCCCAACCTTGTTCCTTGTTTTCAATTAGGATCTCTGCGGAGAACGTGTGGTCAACAGTACTCGAGTGTCATAGGCAGTGTCCAAATTCACAGACTGCATCCTGCGAAGGCTGCATTTTCGGCCACATCACGTCACCCCGACTCGACTGCACATGCTTTCCAAATCCGAAAATGATTATTCGCAGACTGGGTCCTTCGGCGCATAAACGGTGGGAAACTTGGACATGTTTAATGTGAATTTGGACAGCACATGCAGTCAAGTTCCGATGGAATTTACATAATGCGACCATTAGAGGTAAGATCTGGCCGCCCGATACCAACCCGGCCCGGCCCGACCCAAACGGGTCGGGCCTAAAATGTCAATCATTGCTTCGGGTTCGGGTCGGGTCTTCTCTCTCGCTGACCTTTTTTTTTTTCCGAGTCCGTGAATAGTTTTGGCCACGAAAGACCGTGGTTCGCAAAAAAACCCCAGAAATGGCCTCATCACAACAGGTACTGTACTAAGGTCTCACAATGACAATTCAAAGAACTTTCATGTCTCGATGATCCAGCCGTCATTGTTCTTCTTTGTCTCGCTGCTTCTCTCTCTTCAGCGCTCGATTCTGAAGGACGTACTGCTGCTGTGGTGAATGGGCCAATTTTCAACCCGTCAAAATGACGGACGGCCTTAAATTTTCCACGTCCACTCTTAAAAAAAAATCTGTCAATGATGGAAAATTGTTGGTTAATGTAACCTCTTCAGAAACAGACCCCTCCTCCTCCACCTGAGTCCTCACAAATGAAATATGAAATCTCGGGTTTGCTTCGGGTTCGGGCCTGCAAATCAAGTTAAGTGATCGGGCTCGGGCCGGGTCGGGCTTAAATACCCTAGGGCGGGTCGGGTCGGGCTTGATTTTTTAGGACCGATCTTAGCTCTAGCGACCATCGGAGGAAACAGCCTATGAATTTGGACACACCCATAGAGTTAGACAGAGAGAGATATCGAGAGAGAGAGGTGCTTTACAGTGAGTAATTGTGCAGATATGATACAAATCATGTGAGATGGAAGCATGGTATATTTTGTCTATTTTTTTAATGTTTGAGTCAATCTGTGCTTTAGTTTTCACAGTATGTGGCCTGGTCCTTAAGTAGAGTAGTTATAGTGTTTGTGTCGCCAATGCACATGACATACTAGGTAGTAGAAGAAAAAGGAGAAGATCTGTCGGTCCTAAAGTTATAAACAATAATTTTAGTAGTGGTGAACTATAATTGAGGCAGTGACGAAATGTTATTTCGTGATGACAGTAGTGCAGTTAAAATACCACTGACGGACTGACGTTTACAATTTAGTTCGGCTTGAAATAATAAAGCTTCACATGTTCTCAGTGTTTTTGACGGCAGAGTGCTGTTGGCCACGCCATGAGTTTTTCTCCCCTTCTGCCACGAGCAGTTACAGCTGTCTTATCAATTTGGAATACAGTGGATAAATGACAGTGATCCACACAAAAGCCTTCACAGCCAAAGAGAGACACTGCATGTGGAATGGATTCATAAATATGATCCTGTCTTCAGTCATCTTAATTCAAGTTAAACCAAGCTCATATTTCTATTCCTCTGACTTGCATGCCAGCGAAACTTTATCGAATAAATCCTGCGCTCATGAAACTTTTTTAAAATTGAAACATGATACATCTTTATTGAACTGGTGGTCTCTTCAGGAAATGAAATTTGCCTTCCTGCAGAAATATGAAGGTGTACTGTTTGTTCCTTTTGTTGCTTTTTGGGGTGAAGGCCTGTTCCGTATTTGTTTTCATGTGACAAAAGTCAATCATGTCACGCTGCAGTGAAGTGTTGCGTTTCATTACGTTGTAATGTTTTGTTTTTGTGTTCAGACTTGGAGACTCGTTGGCCAGGAGGCAGGAAGTTGACTCGCTACAAGAAAGCAGAACTGGAGAGGTTTGCACCTTGCCTACGATTGGATGGTCTGGTGACCCGATTGAGCATCTACAAGGACCTGGACTGTGTGTGCATACACGCAAAGTGCATGTGTGATGATGCCATCGCTTGTGTGTCTAGTGTCTAGTGTGCGTGTGTGTGCGTGTGTGTGTGTGTTTCAGGCACAGAGGCTTTGACAGTCAAGGAGTGGTACCAGGACAGAAATGACCACCTAAGGGAGCGAGAAGTCAACAACCTGACAGGCATCACCACTGAGCGCTTCATACCAGGACGACACTTTCACCTCTTATGTAAGTTCTTACATCTCACATACACGACGACCATCACGTGATCTTTTACCACTGTGCGACTTCTGAGAAAATCAAGCAGAGGCAGACAATCAACTCAACTATTTATAGAGCACTTTCAAACAACCACCGCCGAATACAAAGTACTGTACATGGAGCAAAAAGAACTCATACAACAACAAACAATAAAACAATAAATTAATAACAAAGAGTAGAAAGCACAAAAAGAGTGAAACTAAAAATCAAGTCTCATGCTGAGTCAAAAGTCAAAGAATAAAAATTAGTTTTAAGATCCGTTTTAAGGATGGGCTGCAAGACAATAGTATATTAAAGGTAAGGCACTCAGTTATTTCAGAATTGTTTTCTAATAATAGTCATTAAATTTCATTAAATGGTTGCCCCTGCTGGAATAGTTAGGTGTGACAGCAAACAAAGGTTATGACTGTCACCACGGTTCTATGAATTCTGAATGACCGCCAGTGGCGGTGATTATACTATGCATTCCAAAACAGTCACCTGTGTTAGGGTTTGTATGTGACCCCAATCGCATGACAACAGACTGGAATGGTGTTAGCCAAAACATGACCTTGTTTATTACAGCCTTTGCAAGGTCGACTCAGGGAAAACTGGGACTTAAAGTTCAGGGAGAAGCACGAGGAATCCACAAGAAAGTGTCTGTATAGGAAACGGAAACTTCAGGAGATGCCAACAGAGCTCACTGCAGGTGGTTATTGCACAAACTCGCACTGAGAAGTGGTTTTGGAGCCAACTTTTACCAGCCCAAATGAGCTGACAGGTGGGTGATGAGCTGGCGAGCCTCAGGCGTGAGTTGCCCCTCCCTAACAACCTTTGACCCTTGAACTACACTGTATGGGTATAAGTTCTGGTACCACCAGAGGTTCATCTCCTACAGAATGTTTCCGTGTAAACATGATGATTCCTAGTGAGAGGCTGCTGTTGGCGGGCATTCTGGATTCATCGAACCATCGGTACAATTGTAACTTTTGTTGTTTACGTTCTATTACAGCCCTACTTGACAGGGTCTGAACAAAGTGCATCCCAAAAACACAAACTCAGATAAATGACGATAACAAAAATATATTTATTATAGTAAAAGCGAGAGACTGACAAAGTAGTAACAGAAATCGCTGGCGACAAAAACCCAGGTAAATCAAATGTGTCCGATTCCGCTTACCCGCAGGACTGAATCGAGAAATTGTCCTGATTGGCTCTCCTCGAACGGGTTGAAACCCCCCTTTTTCCCCCACCTGCGGCAACGCCGAATCACGGGGAGATGGGGATTCTTACAACCCGATTTTGAGAAAGACACGTAGGTTCCTAACCGTCTTTAATTTTACGAAGCCAATCCGGGCTACCTTCATTTATCTTATCGCCAATGAATAACCGTTGCAGAATTTGAGATTAATAACCACTTCGTTTTGACGACAGCTCTTTCTCGTTTCGTCTGGTGCTGTTGTTAAGGACCCAGGGAATTTCATAATCCTGGTTTAGGATCATATGGATTTGTTTGTATTTTATGCCAGAGTAAAACATTTTAATTAACTGTTTCAAAGATGGATAACACAACCCAATGTTAATGAGGTCATAGCCGTTCATTCAGTAAAGGAGGTTGAGTGGTACATTAATTAAATCATGAAATGACTGAGGTAGATGATAATGCATTTTACAAGATTTATTTAAATGACAGTCATTCTGATAATACTGTATTCATTAATCAACAGTAAAACCAGCAAAACGCAAGGAATCCACAGTAATCATGAACATCACAAAATCATTGCGGTGATTATGTACCTTAAAATTCAATTGATTGGACCAAATAAAGTAAAGATACAAAGTGAATATGACAGAAAGGTAAGAAGATGATTATATGAGATTAAATAATAGTCTATCTTGATGAGCCTGGAGGTTGATAGCACCTAACATGCCCATTTTCTGAATATGAAAAAATGAAAGATTATGTCTAATTATTAAAGACCAGAAAATTAAATAGAATTTAAGTCATTCGGTTAGTTTTTCTCTTACAACAAGAATAGGTTCTCAATTTTCTTACCGAAGTAAGGCTTTGTAGTATCCTAGTCTGTATGGAATCTACACAGCATTGAGAAAAAAATACTCCTTCAAAAGGAAAGAAAAAAGAATAATAAGCAAGAATCTGTACTTGCTCTTGGTCGTTCTCTCAGCTGGACAAAAATTAGAAAATCGAAAAAAGTAAGACTCTGTGCTTGGTCTGCTGGAGTGCTGGGCAGACTCTTTCTCTCAGCTGGCCCTGATTTAAACAATGCAGTGTTTTTTTTACCTTGCCTCAAGTCAAGACGTGGAATCAAGAGTCTTTTGGAGCCAGAATCAAAATGAGAAGGCGCAATTGGAACTGGAATCATCCATCCATTCAATTTCTGATCCGCTTCATCCTCACAAGGGTCGCGGGGCGTTCTGGGGCCTATCACAGCCGTCTTCGAGCAGTAGGGGGACACCCTGAACCGGTTGCCAGACAATCGCACCGGCACTGGAATCATTAAAATTTAAATGATGCCCAAACCTAGTCCTAAATTTAAAAGGGGAAAAAGGCATAAAAAGTCTCTCTCTTCTGCCCAGTCGGCCTCTCTTCTTTCTCTACAATTGATTGTCCTTTTCATTTTGTGTACAACTCCTCTTCCAATTGACATAAGTTGTAACACACCACTAACTTTGTTTTCAGTTCACAGATTCACATCCGCTCAAACAGATGGCATTGAGCACGAAATGGAATTCAGTGGCGCTCGTGTGGACGGGCTCGTGCGGCGCGTGGACACACCGGGGGAAATGACGGAGAACTTCAAAGGCCGTGAGGACTTCCTCTACTACAGACAAGTCATCTTCGATAGCGACATCCAGTTGCCAGAGGAAAGCACCGGCTCAGAGCCAGAAGAGAGGCCTCTCCTGGTAACCCACTTCTAATGACATACAAGATAGAGTCATAGCGTATATTGAACTTCCACTGTAGTTGGTTTGTCAATGAGTCAGTTACTTGGTGAGTCGGTTGACTGCTTTGGAAGGTAACAACAACAATAATAATAATAATAATAATAATAATAATAATAATAATAATAATAATAATAATTGGATAAACTTTATTGTCAAATGTACTGTATGTGTAACATACAGCACAGATGAAATTTCTTCCCTCTCAACATGAAACAAGAGGAGCCGCTGCGGGTGTCCGCGCCGCCATCAAAAGAAAAGTTAACAAAAAAAGACAAAATACAAAACAACACATGAGACACAGACAATCGTGCACTCTTAACCACTTTCCTGCATACACTTTGTTGTCTGTAGTCCAGTGGTTAGCACGTAGGCTTCACAGTGCAGAGGTACCGGGTTCGATTCCAGCCCCGGCCTCCCTGTGTGGAGTTTGCATGTTCTCCCCTAGCTTGCGTGGGTTTTCTCCGGGTGCTCCGGTTTCCTCCCACATTCCAAAGACATGCATGGCAGGCTGATTGGCCACTCTAAATTGTCCCTAGGTGTGAGTGTGGGCGTGGATGGTTTTTCGTCTCTGTGTGCCCTGCGATTGGCTGGCAACCGATTCAGAGTGTCCCCCGCCTACTGCCCGAAGACAGCTGGGATAGGCTCCAGCACCCCCCGCGACCCTAGTGAGGATCAAGCAGTTCGGAAGATGAATGAATGAATGAATAACAATAATAATAGGGGGTCCTGGTGGTCCAGTGGCTAGCGCGTCGACCTCGCTGTGCATATATCTGTGGCCTCCCCGTGTGGAGTTTGCATGGCGTGGCTTTTCTCCGGGGACTCCGGTTTCTTCCCACATTCCAAAATGTCATGGCAGGCTGATTGAACACTCTAAATCACATATGTCAAAGTCAAGGTCTGAGAAGGTTTTCTACGGCCCCTGGGCTGATGTTGAGTTATTGTTAGAACCGGCCCGCAGACCACAGCAAGCCGGCAGCTCGCCGATCTTTTACACACCTGAATACTACATATCCCACAATGCAACGGTGACGCACCAAGCAGTTGGCCGCTTCGTTTCAATATTTATTGGTGTAGCAGTCGTTGGCGTAACAGTAAAGTTAACTTTCAAAGATACCCATCAAAAATGGCAAAACAGAAGGTGGACACAGAGAACCGGGGGGTTTCAAACAGGGTGGGAGTCGGAGTACATGTTCACGGAGGTAGCTGGAAAACCTGTGTGTCTTCTGTGCGGAGAAAGTGTGGCCTTATTGAAAGAGTATAATCTGAGACGACATCATAAAATGAAACACGGACAAAAACAAGAATATGGACATCGAACAAAGGCTACAGAAGGTTGAAGAATTAAAGCGAAACATCAAATCTCAACAGGCTCTGTTCAAAAAAGCCAAATCACAAAGCCAGCCTGCTGTCAAGGCCAGTTTTATTTTGGCCGAAGAGATCGCTAAATCAGCCCGGTGGGGGATTTCATCAAAAACTCTATGCTTGAAGTTTGTGACGAAGTTTGCCGAGAAAAAAGCAACTCTTTTTAAACATGAGCATGAGCAGAAACACCATTGCCGAGCGAGTAGAGCAGTTGGCCATTCATCAAACAGCATCTTGTGAAAAGGGGAGGTTGTGAATGAGAGCACTGACGTTTGTGACGTTGCCTACTTGTCAATTTTCATCCGCGGAGTGGACTGCGGCCTAAGGGTGACAGAGGAGTTTTTGGCTTTACGTCCTATGCATGACACAACTACAGGTCATGAAAAATATACGGCAGTGGATGCAGGGCAGTTTGCCCGTTTCCTCCCCGACACAATGGCCCAACTATTTTCTTTGATGAAACTGAACAACACATCACACAAAACACACCTGATTTAAATGATCAGATCAGCAAGCTCGGCGGAAGCCTGACATTGAACCTGTTCATTTGAATCAGGTGTGTTGCAACAGGGAAACTTGGAAAACATGCAGGGCTGCGGCCCTCCAGGACCTAAGTTTGACACTCCTGTACAGTGTGTCACTTTTGACGCAGGTGAATGCGCGCTTCTCGGTCATGTGATAGGAAATAAAACCCAGGAGCTAGCAAAATGAATAAAAAACAAACGTATTTGAAAAGTTTTTTCAGGAAGGGGAAAAGTCCCAGCCAGGAGACAGTAGATGAGCCTCCGACTTTCAAGAAAGAGAAGGCTACATTTCATAGACAATCATAGACATGATTCGTGTTTATTATTATGTTTCGAAAATACCACACTTTTCATGCAGGTCATATCATATTAAGTTGATGTATCTATCCGGCCTTAAAGGCCGGTCCCTGAAAATATTGTCTGACATGAAACAGGTACGTGGGGCAAAAAAAGTTGGCGACCTCTGATTTACAGTGTTCCATTAACTTGCCATGGATGTTTTTGGAATGTGGGAGGAAATCGGAGTACCCGGACAAAACACACGCAGGCACAGGCACCTGGACCCCGCAGGTACAAAGGACTACTGTCATGTTTGGGTTTGTGACTAACAGGTGGCACTGTAGGGCTTACCCTGCAGCTGCACACCTATTGGTTGTTAGGTCGTTAGCCACTTAAAAGGACTCCCTCCCGACCACTCAGTGTCGGGTCATTGTTTGTCATGTTTGTTCGGTCATGTTTCTGTTCTAGTTTTTGAGCTACAGTCATGGTTTTGTTTGATACTCTGGGTTCGTTTTGGTTGTTAGCACTTTGTTTTGGATTTTGTTTTCTCTGTGCTTTATTAAATGCAATTCGTCCAGCTCACCCTGCTCCTCCCTCCTACCTGCTTTTTGGGGTCCACCACCACCTCGCAAACGTGACACTTTCGGGCTGATTACATGTCATGTCTCTCATTAGTTTTACTGTCCAATACGTTGCTAACCGCACTTAGCCTCTGTGTGTTCCCTATTGGTTTCAAGATATTGACAAAATGAATGTGAATGTGAATAACTGTGTTCAAGAAATGGACTGTGTGTGTGTGTGTGTGAGTGTGTGTGTGTGTGTGTGTGTGTGTGTGTGTGTGTGTACACAGCAAGTGTTGGAGCGTTTCCACAGAAATCCAAATAAGGATGCGAATGACGATGTTGCTGAGCGAGTGTTTGTGGCTTCGCAAAGAAGGATAGAAGTGAAATACCATCTGGAGGAGCAGCGCTTCGTGCCGTGCAGGAGGACCTTCATCAAGCCGCGAGAGTCAAAGGACCAGCAACACAAGGCCGAGGACTTCAGGGCTGACATGGTTTCCGGCTTCCACGTACGCTTGCCCAACCTTGTGTGTTTGTCACTCGGCACTTAGAAGTGTAGCACGGTGACATTGTTTTTGTTTATTTAGGTGGATCCTGCCCAGAAGCCCCTTAACACACTGGCTCTCTACGATCTTCTCTCAGACCTTGTCAAAGCTGAGAAGGATGTGGCTCTCCAGATCAAGAGCTCCAAGAAAGAGGTGAGAGCACTTTATTTATCTTCAACATTTCTTCATGTTCTCCATCACCACCACATGACATTCGTCTGTGTGTGTGTGTGTGTGTGGGGGGGGGGGTCTTTGCAGTAACACAGTAAAAAAAATGGCTCTTAGTCTCTGACTGGTTGGCCACCCCTGGCTTAGAACGTCCGGGTTCGATTCCGCCTCCGGGCTTCCTGTGTGGAGTTTGCATGTTCTCCCCGTGCCTGCGTGGGTTTTGTCTGGGTACTCTGTTTTCCTCCGACATTCCACAAACATGCATGGCAGGTTAATGAAGTACTCTAAATCGTCCCTAAATGTAATTGTGAGCGTGAATGTCTGTTCGTCTGTGTGCTCTCCGATTGGCTAACAACCAGTTCAGGGTGTCCTCTCGCCCACTAAAGGCTGGAATAGGCTCCAGCATGTCCACGACCTTTGTGAGGATAAGCGGATTAGGAAATGGCCGGATGGATAGATGGATAGGAGGAGCGGCAGTAGTAGCAGTACACGTGGGCCATGGCCTACGCCAGTGGTCCCCAAACTCTTTCCTGTGAGGGCCGCATAACCTTTCGCTTCTATGATGGCAGGCCGGGGTCATTTTGTAACAGAAAAAGTGTGACTACAATAATACCTAAATGTAAACCCACACAAAATCAAATATCCTTTTCTGGATATTTCACAGAACAAAAATCAGGAAATACATAATAAGACTATTAATGAAATAAATAACTCAATAACCCTCCACCGGTTCTTCACAGAAAAAAGCCAGGTAATAAATGACACCATTTATGAAATAAATAATAATTAACATTGCTCTGATGAAGTTTATGCATGACACCACAACCTTGATAACAGAATCCCAAGTCAATACTTTGCAGCAGTGTGTTCTTGCTGTGTATTAGGCAGTGAATTTGAAACCCCGTTCTTCCATCTCCCAGTTCATGCGTCCTATTAGACCCCCGAGACGCGGCCACCATACTCTGAGCCTCGTCAGTTGTGTTGCTGGCCAGCTTTGACCAGTCCAGGTCTAACTCTACCATACTTTTGTGCACTTTGCCGAAAATATCCTCCCCTTCGTAGTCCCTTTGAGACTTTGGAGGGCTGTCAGCTCCTTGCCCATCTCAAAGTTCGCGCTAACCCCACGAATGCACTATGTCCTTGCACATCCGTGATCTCAGCCAGTCCTAATGAAAATAATTCTTTCGTCTTTTGCTGCAGCTGGGCATATACATTAGCCGCGATTTCTTCGATAAGTCTGGTGATTGTACTCGCTGATAGACTTGCGCTATTGAAGACGTCTTTCTTCTCGGGACACGCCTCCTCCGCGACAGCACTCATGCATTTCTTGACAAACTCTCCATCAGTAAAAGGTTTACCGATGCTTTCTATCAGTTGAGCAACACGAAAGCTAGCTCGAACAGATGACTGGTCCAGCTGAGCTTGGCGTACATGTATTTTGCTGAGCTAACAGTTTTGACCGTTTACTCGCATTTGTCTTTGCAAGCTCTCGTATTTGTCGTCTCTGCCGATTGTATTCTTTGAATACTGCCTCTGACGAGACAGACAGCCTTTTCTTTGTGCTGAACAAAAAAATAATCGTTTGTCCACTTTGGGTTAAATACCCTGCATTCTGCATCTACTTTTTCTCTTACCTAATCTTTTCACCATGATCCTGTTCTCTTCGAGAGGGGCGGATGTAGGATTTTTTTTTCTGGGGTTGCCATATAACGGCACAGACCGCAGAAAGGTGCAACAAATGTCATGTTGTAGTATATGTGTTTATGAAATAGTTACTAATTAATAGTTAATCATGAAAATAGAACTAAGGAACATTTTATTGCAAAAGCCCAACTTTATTATCAAATACAAATCCACATAGATGAAAAATAAATCAAAGTACTCTCCGGTATTGTGCAGGGGGGCGGGACCAAATGCAGAGGTGGGCCGGATTCGGGAGGAGGAAGTTCGGCTTATGGAGGCCCTTCAGAGAATTTCAGACAGTCAATTTTCATTGCACCTTGGCACTGCTAATGTAAAGGATATGCAGTTTGTCTCAAGTCTGTTGGCCCACTGGGGGCCTATGCTCACTCGGGGGCCCCAAAGAAATTACCTGCCTTGCCTAATGGGAAGCTACGCCTCCAGGGAACGGAAGGAGTTTCCATATAGATTCATTGTAGCCCACTCAAGCAACTCAGCTGTATTCACCACCACGAACAAAGACCTGAGCCTGACGGGTGTGTTTTTGTTAGTCCGCAGTGAAAATGGGGGTCTCTTAATGATGGATTGACAGGTCTGTGCTGAAAGTTCATCCAGTCTCTGTCATGTATATTTATTGCAAGGGTGTCAACCTCATTTTTGTTGCGGGCCAGATTTTAATTACAGTTTCCCTTGGAGGGCCGTTACGACTGAGACCAGATAAAGAAGTCAAGAATTATGGTTTATTCACCTATTGTTTAAGTTACTGTAATGAGGGGTTTGGTACCAAGAAAATGCTTAAAGTGTCACTTATTTATTGCAAATGAGAATTAGAAATTTTGGTCGAGATTTTAGTAAGCATCATGAAAGTTGACATCTTTGATTTGCTTTCGCGGGCCACATAAAGTGATGTGGCAGGCCAGATCTGGCCCCTGGGCCTTGAGTTTGAGACCATGTTTTATTGCATTATTTGGGTGGAAATTTGTAAATGAAGTGACATTTCTTGTCCGGTGACTATTATTTTTCAGGTTCATGAGTTTTTGGTGAGGTTTTACAACTATGTGTTTTCTCACGGTGTGTGGTCAGGGTTCTGTTCTTCTCTGATGTGTGGAAATGTTACGATGTCTTTATTTTCGGTGACGACTTATTGTTTGTGTTCCACTTTACTCATTTTTTCCCCTTCTGTTCATTTTGTCTGGCTTGTTGCTTTCTTTTGTTAATGCACCATCTGAGATATTGGCAGAGTGTGAGAGTGTATTGCACGCGAGTTCCCTTTTCTTGTCTGTCCTTTTTGTCTGTGATGATGCTGGTTTGGTTGTGGCATGTTCTGACTACTGAGAGGTTGGGTGCTGTGGAAGTTTGTGAAGTATAGAGGAGGTACTACTCAGTATGCGTGCGGTTTGATGTGATTTTAACACTGCTATTTTCATTGTGGCTTATTAATAAATCCAGGAAATATATGGTTCGGTTTGTTTCCCCTTTGTGTGTAAATTAAAACCTGTACTGTCCTACTGTGTATTGTTCAGAGGATCTGTGGGTTATTGTGTGTGTCCAGTCTTTATTTCAAACATGTAATCTATGAATAGTTGTGTTTAGTGTAGCTTTACATTACGCGGGTCCGGTTTGAATGGCTTGGTTTTCTGAAGTCCTCCATGCAAAAAATGATTGCAGATCGTGGATCTCGAATGGTGAAGCCTTCTTTTTGTCTGTGTCTCGTTTCAATTTTTCTGTGACTGTGCAATGCGACATCTCCTGGGATTTTGGCGAACAATAAAACTACGTCATGTGATATGTGTGTTTAATGCACAGCATGTTTGCATGTTTGCACTGAGGATTGAGAGGAAGAAATTTCATCTATGCTGCATGTCATACATAAAGCATATTTGACAATAAAGATGACATTGACCTTGACAGTTAAGCCCTTTTTGACAGTTAGTGTGAGTTCTTGAAACTGTGTCTGGTTTGTCCAAGCGGCGCTGATGATTAGAATGATGCTCTTAGGCGAAGTAGTGTGTGTCTCTTGTTTATTTTGGGGATTCCATATATCTGGTGGACAATGGCAGCTTTAGGTATGAAATGGTTGTACTTGTCCCATGTTATTTTGTTGGATTCCAGGAGTGTGTAGTCTTTTCAGTGTGCTCTTCTTTTCTACCATGGTTTCAATATTTCAATGTCTTGTAGCAGGGTTTTCATTTCCTGGTGGTATGTGTCCGTCCTTTGTCTTTTGGAAGTACGATGACAGTATTGTCTATTTCAGTGACGCTGCTTTTTGTTCTTTTTTTTTTTTCAACAAAAAGGCAGGATGAATGTCATAGCACTATTAGACTGATCCAGAGTCCACCTTACAAATGTGGATCAAACTCTTGACACTGCACTCGACAACCTGTACTCGGTGTTTGAGTATGCCATCTTTCTGTAGCTCCCCCAAAGGTACCCCATAGTCCCAGAGCATCCCACACAGAATCCTCATGAAGAACATAGTCAAAAACCCTCTTGAATTCCACAAATCACGTGTAGACTGATTGGGTACAGTCCTCTGCACCATGCAGGATCGTGCCATAGTGTCGACCTCGTACACTCTTACCACACTGCTCCCCCTGAATCTGAGGTCCGACATCCCAATAGATAATCCTCTCCCAAACCCCTGAATTGACCTCATCGCAGAGGCTCAAGTGTGATCCACCTGTGGTTGAAACATCCTACTTAAAAAAAAAAGTGACCCTAAATCTGCTCTGCCAATCCAGAGTAAGGTTGGTACAAAGTAGTTAACACGAGTGAAGTCACCAAAAAATATGATTGAAAAAAAAACGGGTTTTTTTAAAGAAATGAACTGAAACTACATTTTACGCTTATAAAACTAAAGCCAACTCAAAAACTTATTATAGCATAAATGGCAATTTTCATCTTTGTCAATTTCATACATATGCTTTTGAGGTTTATGATAAATGTATTTAAATTAATGTATGTCCCACTATCATTTGGAAATTGTACTTTACGTTGGTGTATTACACAATGCACAACACTTTTTTTTTTTTTTTTTTTTTAAATCTTGCACTCCAAAAATACTGCTGTACAGGGCTGTATGGCGTGTCCAATTCGGGTGCGTACACGCCCAAATTTCACGATGTGGCAACTAAAAAGAATGTCCTCAGTTTCTAAAAAACATATTTATCATCAAATATATAAATGTGGGCGTGGGGGGAATTTGTTGCAGATCACACAGACCACTGGCTGGGTCCTATTCACTTGAATGAGCGCTGCGACTGCGCAGCCTCGGCGGTCACCCTGCCCAACAGTCGTGGTCCCTGCCTCAAGGGTGGCGGCTTTGGGTGGCCGCCAGAGAGTGATGACGATCCATGCCTTTTCCTTTTAACTAATATATATATATATATATATATATATATATATATATATATATATATATATATATATATATATATATATATATATATATATATATATATATATATAAAATGTTACATAAGTTAATTTCTATAAGTTGGCATGTCTGTGAATGTGAAGCGGTTGGTGAAACCTATGCAACCATTCATTCATCTTCCGATCCGCTTGATCCTCACAAGGGTCGCGGGGAGTGCTGGAGCCTATCCCAGCTGTCTTCGGGCAGTAGGCGGGGGACACCCCAAATCGGTTGCCAGCCAATCGCAGGGCACACAGAGACGAACAACCATTTGCGCCCACACTCACACCAAGGGACAATTTAGAGTGGCCAATCAGCCTGCCATGCATGTTTTTAGAATATGGGAGGAAACCGGAGCACCCGGAGAAAACCCACGCAAGCCCGGGGAGAACATGCAAACTCCACACAGGGAGGCCGGAGCTGGAATCGAACCCGGTACCCCTGCACTGTGAAGTTGACGTGCTAACCACTGGACTACCGGGCCGCCCCTATGCAACCAGTAGACGTTATTCTCAACCCCTGTTTTCTTAAAATAAGAATAATAATAATTTAAACTGATGCTAATTATTTTGGGGAAAAATTATATTCATGTGCTATGTGGAAAGGCTGTCTTAAATGACCATTATCTTTCCAGGAGACTGACGTTGTTGCTTCACAAAGCTGAGTGTGTGTTAAGCGCCCAGTATGCTTCCCTTCTTCCTCCAGAATAGATCTTTTCGGAATTATGCAGTCTTGTTTGAAAGCATCTCATCAGATTGCTCTAATGTCTTACAGTGTGCCTCAAGTTGGGTGTTTGTGCATGGTATCTGGGCATTGGGATGATTTGCAGTAATGTAGCTGGTGTCTGCACAGGTCCGAGACATCGTTGTCTGCAGGGAGCAGGAGGAGGCCGACATTCTTCTTCACTTCTCACCGTGGACCACCAGCGGCACTGCCAAAGCATGCAATCTCCGAGAGGAAATGGTTTGGATCTGGTTTAGAGCATGACATACCACAAAAACAAACGACATGGTAGAGGCCCTACAATCTCACATGCGGTCACCTGACTCGTTTAGATTAATTTAATTTACCTCACAGGGTAAAGAAAGTGTTATTTGAATGCAAAGTAGTGAAAATAGTTTAAGAACATACTTATTGGGGCTCTTGATGGCTTCTCCTGTCCGACAAGTATTGCAAAATTTCCTCGTTCTGCGGAAGCTGTTTGGTGGATTTGTCATCGGTACTGAAAATCTGGATGTGTTTTAGGCAATAACGAGTCTCCATTCACATTAAAAATGGCCGAATGCACGAGGTTAGTTGGCCATTTGTTGTGTATGATTGCTCAGTTTAGGAAAATGACATGACTCAGATGCTTGCTCTCATTACATATTGAAAGCCTTATTTACGGTGGAGGATTGGCACGACTGCGGACTTTGATGTATATGGCTGCCATTTGCTCCATGTTCTTATCATATTAATCAATGACAGGATAATAAATGTGCAATTTTTCGGGGGGTATATTTCACCAGTATTCCTGACACATAAAGTCAAAGTGAATCTCCCTTCCCATGGACTCACTAGACAGGTGGGCAAGGAATCATATACTTAGTTTCCTTGCCTCTATATATATTAGGACTACAGTTAACGAATATTTTGGTATTCGGATAACCGACTGAAAATTCTATTGAATGATCGGGTATTCTGATTTTTTTAATCTCTCTCTCTCTCTCTCTCCAGTATATATATATATATATGGAGAGTGAGATAGAGAGAGAGATTGTCTCTAACATTATTTCTTTCGAAGAGCAGCGCGTATTTTACTTCATACAGATTGCTGAGGCCAAAACATGCCAGATGTGGCCACTTTACTTTGCTTTACTTTACTTTGCTTTACTTTACACACACGTGTGTGTGCGTGTGTGTGCGTGTGTGTGTGTGTGTGTGTGTGTGTGTGTGTGTGTGTGTGTGTGTGTGTGTGTGTGTGTGTGTGTGTGTGTGTGTGTGTGTCACTTAGGAGCGTGTGGCTGCCGAGGAACAGCGGTGGTTGCAGGAGAAGGAAAACGACTTCCTGGCTCCCTTCCACAGCCGACTGTGTGACATTGAAATTGTGAACGCTGATGATGCACAGCGGATATACAACGAGAGCCTGACAGACTTCAAGAAGTGCATCATGGCACAGGCACAACATATCCAAGAACGTCATGACCAGGTACCTGACAATACAAAAATACAAAGAACACCTCATAGTGTGACGCATGTTAAAATATTTCTTAAATGAGACAAACTGTATACTTTTCTTCTCAATTTCGGAATTCCCAGATTGTTTTAACAAGTGCTCTCTGACATTGCACAAAGGATAAATACTTGCAGAGTACACCCACTTCTCGCACTCTGCCAGAAACCACTTGTTTTTGGGAGAAGCTTTCTGTCTCATGCAAATGTGGCATACGGATTTCGTTACCTTGATCATCGGGGGCTTAGTTAGATCATTGTAAGGAAGTGAGGACTACTCTGGGTGGGTCTCAATCTATTAATAAATTGCGATGGACCTACACTGAAAAAAGTTTTTGTTGAATTTGCTCAATTTTATTTTGTCAAATGGTTGCGCAAAATAAAATCATCTGGATCCCGATTGGTTTTAAAAGTCGACTCTAGATCCACTTAACAAAATGTATCTGGATCCAGAAGACTTTATGTGCAAACACTTGATGAAATAAAATCCACTAATTTGAATACACCTTGATACTTCAACCAGCAAAGTGTTCTCATGCCACCATATCAAGGAGTGCTGTTGTCATGTTACAAAACTTTGGACTTCGATACTCTACCCGCATATACAATATTACCTCGATACTGATACTGAATAATGATACCATGGCAAAAATTGAAATACTGTATAAGTAAAACATAGTCGAATAATAGCTGACAGTAAAACAACTTCAAATTCCATATGTGTTTATTCAGGACATTATTAGGACAGTAATAGTATGTTATGATAGTGATAAAATGACTAAAGTATGAACATATTTCAACACTACTTAAAGGTAAAGTGTGTAATGGTTTTAGAAATCCCAAATTAAATATTTTTATGTCACAAATAATGAAACACGATACATCAAACAAAGAAAAAAAAAAGTATTTCGCATATTCAACAAAGTAATCGTTTTCCCGACATGAGATCCTGGCGAGCGACAAACCTGGACGTGGGATGTCACTTCAAGGACAACAAAATCAGGGCTCAATATGGAAAATGTAAAAAGCCAGACATAAGTCCATTCAGAAAGCGATGTTTCAAACTTATCTGAGGGGATCCAGGTGTTTGAAAAATTGGAGGAACAGGAGGTTGTTGGCAAGATGTATGAATATATATATATATATTCAGGATGTTGTGCCCGAATGGCCAGACACATAGTGGAGACAAAACCCATCTGGATTGGAAGAATTGGTCAGCTATATAGGCTGGAGTTATGAGCCTAGCGTTGTTGTTTGCAATTCGATACTGTGCCACGCTGTAAATTGCGCACGATGGAACTACTGCATTTCTGCTCTACTTTTTGCTTGAACATAAGTGTTCAACACAGTGGAGTCCGACCGTGTCTTGAAAATACAGGCTCTTAATGGGCAACTATTCCAGGCAACTGAACACAAATAATTAAATTCAATCATGAGCAGTAATCATCTGTAGCTAATTCTGCATTTAATGAGAATACGCTCTTGCCTAGCCAGCAAAGAGCAGTCACAATGCTCTGGTGATGCACAGATTGCAGTTTTCCGCACAGAAATGTCTCCGTGCAAGATGTGAGTGTGCCACATTTGAATGGAATGAAAGAAGTTGTTTTCATTGAATGGAGTTTTTGCTGCACAATGGCGCAAATCGCCTTTTTTACTGCGCCACCTGCAAAATTACCAACATCTGGAGTAACCTGCCTCCATGCAGGTATAGAACATACGTTTAATTCTGAAATTAAGGCCCTGAATAAGTCTAACGCTAAACTACGACTATTCACGTCAAAATAAGAACTCTCATATTTTGTTTACCTTATAGTTCGGTGACATGAGAGGTCGCAATGTTAAGAACCCAATGGCATTTTGTTCCTAAATCCTATTGCATCAAATCTCATCATATGCGTGCGTGTGTGCAGGCAACACAGGTACTACAGAATAAACAAGAACATTATCAGGAGAACCAGCAGAACATGAGTCACCAGGAGTTGAAGGAGTATCAGGCCTACTGCGCCCAGCACATTTTTCAGATACACATCGCCCAGAGGCGCCTCAGCATGTATGTCACGCGCTCGCACACTCATACACACACACACACACACACACACACACACACACACTTGTATGACACAATGTGTGTTTGCAGGCACAAGAGATCAGCAGCTCAAAGGTACCGTGCACTGGACCAAAGGCTCAAACAAGATCCTCGGCTGGCCCCTTACCTACTCAACTGAACACACACACACACACACAGAATGTGTCATTTAATGCTGTTATTAAATGGTTAAAGCAAGAAAAATGTTGCATGGGTTTTGAAATTCACAAGTCTAAAGACTGTAACCTGATTCCAGCCTCCGAAGCTCATCTTACTAGTTTGCAGCATGAAATTTTTGTGATGTGTCTGCCATGACCACACTCAGAAAAACTTTCAAGGAGCCCTGTTTGAAAAGACATGAGAAGTCTGACATTTCGTTTTTAGTGGCCACTTTAGGGTAATCAATTTGTAGGTGCAATCATTCCACAGTTGGCACGCTGAATTCCTTTCCTCTCCACTTGAATCAAACACCAGAGCCCATTAATCACTGCTTACAACTTTAATCTTTTCATTGGTAAGATCTGAAAATAAATCCTGATCGACAAAAACAATTGTATGGCAAGTGTCAGAGGGCCTGGATTGGATCGGGTACAATCCGACTCTCCTCCAAGGGGTGCGGACCCCCAGTGAGCCTCCTTGCCCACGGCGATGCAGAAAATTGACACAAGAGTGCCAGGGTGTGTATGTATAAAATCCCGATACAAACCAAAAGTTGTAAAAATATCATGGTTAAGGGCAAAGCATGAGCCTTAATAGAGACTTCTTTCTTCTTATTCACTTTCTTTTATGATTGATATAAAAATGATTTAGGTATAAACACATAACACGGGGTAGGACTAGATAAGTTCTTTACTTCTTCTTACTCCCTTGAACATAACTGTGTTGAATGATGACTGATTTCTCTTTGTGATAAATGTGTGATAAATAAAATTAATGGACTTTTTTTTTTTACACTAATTCGATCCTTCTCAAGCAGCGAGTTGCAATACAATCCTGAGATGGGACGCCTGTGACCCCAGAGAACGTGTTTTTTTTCTCCCGTGCTAAGTAAGTGTAATTGTACTCCAGCTACTACAGGATAGTAGATGCCACAGGCACTCTCATCATGTGCGCAGCAAGTGTCAAAGTCCAGATTTCACATGACTGATCCCATGTCCATTTGTTTACATGAGTTAACGCAACCATTCTAGCAGGATAAAAGCCACAGCAGGCAAATGATTTATAATGGAGAGTGATACAATTAGCGTATTTCAGTCAACAATTCATCCATCCATCCATTTTCCAATCCGCTTATCCTCACAAGGGTTGCAGCTGGTGCTGGAGCCTATCCCAGCTGTATTTGGGCAGTAGGCAGGGGGGACACTGAACTGGTTTCCAGCATATCGCAGGGCACAAAGAGATGAAAAAACATCCGGAGAAAACCCATGCAGATCTGGGGTGAACATGCAAACTCCACAGAGGAAGGCCGGAGCTGGGATTGAACCCATGACCTCTGCACTGTGAGGTCGACGCACTAACCACTTGTCCACTGGGCCACCCAGTCAACATTCCTCCAAGTAAATTCACATCTCACTTTGATGAAAATGAATGAATGTTACAGGTCCCTATGAAGCGCCAGGAGTGCTTTTTACAACTATCACAACATCAGATGGGAAGAACTACAATGGTGAGTCTTTGCAATCATATCAAGGCTTGGAAGATTACAAGTTTACGTTATTGGCCCACATGACTGAATTTTGCTACTGGCAGAATCAGCCTGGTTGCCTCGAAGCCAGGCCAGGTCGGACGTCCTCATTTCAATTAAAAAAAAAAAATCTGCATAAATTCTTTTTTATTCGTTTTTTATAATTTTTTCAGTGCATTATTGCACGTGACTCAGCAGCATTTATAAGGTGCACAATTCCACTGCAGGCATTTATATTTTGCAAAGCGAACAGCTAGTAAGTTGTGGCATCCATGTGATCCAGGAATGTAACAATATGTCACATTATTCACTATTCAGATGTAATTTTCTGCAGATAATTGTTCATTTGTCCTGTGTTTTGTTTTTTTTTTTTAGTGTCAACGTGCTGTTTGCAAAGCAAACAATGTGAATTTTGAAGGTCTAAATGTGGACAAAACTTAATGAAACACACACATCAGGCCTGGCACAAAATCTATATTTTAGAAATTTGTTGCACAAATGTCTGTGGTGCCCCATACGATTTTTGATGAAGCATTCAGTTACACCTACATCTATGAAAACTGGGAGGCATATGTCACAGCCCAATACAGTACCTACAAAAAATATGTTGGAGGCATATGGTAAACCTCACAGGAAGACTGCCATTTTGAATTTCTTTCAAATTCAGCACCATTTTAGTCCTTTCATAGCAGCCATATTTTAACAATCTCCAAGAGAATTTATCTGATCATCTTGCCATAAAATGATGCTTGAAAGTTGGCTCCAGGGATATTTGGTCACCACCTACAAGGTACTGAGCCTTCTGGTCTGAAAGACTTGCTGCTTGTCCAACACCAGTTTTTCCAGCTCCATGTGACTGATTTAGCAGTCAAAAATATATATATCAAAGACCGTGAGCGACTTTTAGCAAAAGCTCCAGACCAGCTAGGCGGCAAATGTTATTCGTGTTTTGGACTGAAAACTGTGAAGGGTCTTATGAGGGCTTTGCCCACAGAGGAGAAGAAGCTTCTGATTCTACTCTGCCCGGCTTTGTCGTGCCAGTTGTTGAGTGTGTTGGTCAGGTGTGTCAGCACAGCTTCGTCAAAGCACGGCTCATCAGACCTCAATGCTACTAGCAACTTCTTCTTAGAGCCAAACTGTCTGAAGATGTATTTGATGACTGCCTGGATGAATCTGCTGTAGCTGATCATGTCCTCGGCCGCCAGTGATGCCAAGTTGACTTTGAGCACTTTTTCGGAGAGACGCCGAATGATCAGAAGCATGTCATCCTGCTGCAAAGACTTGCGGACCTTCTTTGGGAAATACTTGACCATTGTGATGATCAGCAGGCTAACAAAGTTCCTGGTCACCTCTCGTAGTGAAGACTCACTGATGAAGGCCTCTGGCCGCTCCTCGTCTTGTTGGGTAGACACAGACGGGGAAGCTTCTGACTCTGTCTCTGGAGCCCTCAGCGAACTGGAAGCTTTATTTTCTGAGGTCACAATGGTGGTAATGAGAGTGTCGATGTCTTTTAAGGCACCACACACCTCGTCGGCGCTCGCCTTGCTCTTTCTTGGCTCCATCTCCATCCAAAGAAGCACCTGCTGTAAAAACTTCCCGACCGAATCCTCGATAATGTTTTTCATGATCTCTGGATGCTGGACTATTTGCCCACTGCATCTGTGTGGAGATTGCCTGCCTGAAAACTCCTCGGTGAGGCTGGACTGGTTAGCCTCGATGTAATTGTAAATTGTATCTCTCAGCTGTGTTGAGAACGTTGTGATGTCACCTCTAAGACTCTCTAGGATCTTGCTGACTTTTGGCCCTTCCAAGGGAAACTTGTCGTACAGGTCCTCCACTTCGTCTTGTATTCCTTCAAAGTTGAGTGGAGGAGGACTACCAGGCGTCTCCCGGTTGGACACCGGCAGGCATCCCTCATGATTGAATGCGCTGCCACAGGCTGAGCATGGCTCAACCAGCACCAGGAAGTCGGATTCCTTCTGCACGTCTGGAGAGGCAACATCTGTCACAAGTTTGGCAAATCGATTTTTTGAAAACTCCACAAAGCTGCTTTTTCGGAGGACCTCGTGGTGGGGCGTGGGCTGCTCTCGAGAAGAAAAAAAATTGGTCAAGGTCTTCAGGATCAACCTCAGATCAAAATGAGGACAGGCAGACACACTGGTCTTTCTGTCTATGTTGGTGGCATAGTGAAGGTCGCCCTTAATTGTTGTGACAATATCAGAGGCTGTCCCGTGAATGTCCGGGGAGGTATTTGGTACGGTGCCAACAGGATCAGTGTCTGTGGGCTCTGACCACTTGCGTAGGATTTCAGTCACCGCCTCCGTTGTCTCTCCTACACCAATGTTTGATTTTGGACTGGAAGATGACTTTCGACTCTGAGGCTTCTCATTCTCCGTCACCTGAGTGCTGCCGTTATGTTGACGCCAGCATGCTCCCAAACACCGTGTGTTGGATTCAACGTGGCCTAGGTAAGACCACAGTGCACCACAAGAGAGCCTTACCATCTTGTACAGAACCTCCAGCTTGGTGAACGTCCCCGGGACGTAGATGACAGACAACGGTTGCTCAGTGTCTGTGTCCGTGGCCATAGCCAAAGTCCGGTTGACCCTCTGGGAGATCTCTTCTGAAAGCAGCGAGTCCAGCTTCTTGGCATAGTCACACGGCTGCTCGGGAATGCTGAGCGCTGATGCGAAGGCGGCGTTTATGGCGCCGTCCATGACTGGGGCCATGCATTTGGACTTCATGTCCGCCGCTCGCTGCTGGAAGAGGGGCAGGATCATTTTCAGGGTGTCTGCTGAGAGTTTCTGAGCAATCTCTGTGCACATGTCAGCCAAGATGGCCCCCGTGTCCGAGTCAAAGTCTCTGGCTGCCAGCAGACACCACTGCGCGGAAGAAATGTTGTTAAAATGTTTCATCACAATCGGGAGGACCACCGCTTGCTTTTCTGTGCATCCCGACTCCATTCTCGAACATCAAAGGCATCCCGATTGTGGTGACAAATTGTCCCAATTAAAGAATGACATACTCAGTCTGCCCAAAGAGGGACACCGTTTCACCCTATGACAAAGGGGCCCTTTGATAGAAAATCCAAAATTTGCCTTATGATGTCATAATGTTGCTCCGCCTCTGTCCCACCTCTGATAGATGATGTCATTTGGCTCTCATTGATCAAAGGCGTGGCTCTTAACAATGCCGTCTTGAAAGGTAAATGTTTTCCTCAGCGGTCATTGTTCACTTCAAATGAAAAAAGACCAAGCGTCACTCAAGGGTCTTTGCTTGGACTAATGCGAGTCACTTTTGACTGTTGATGACTTTTCAGTCTGACAACTTAAGAGTGGAAAAGCTTTTGGGGTATTTTCACAGATCAGAAGATATTCTTAGCATTCAGGAGGTTGTATTAGTAGAGCTAAAAACAAATTGGGAATTTTAATTTTTAAAATAAAGTTAACATTTTACAGAAACCGATTGTTGCCATTTTTGTACCATAAGTTCCACATTGTTGAAATAAAGGGTTACAACAACGACAACCTAAAGAGTTAATCTAGCCCCATAGATATCTTATCTCATAATGACTTGTAGCGTTTTTTGGCTTTGTACCCCTAACTCTTTTTGTCATATCCTGAATACCTCCTCACTCATACGCTAACATTTTGTTTCCTTGATTTGAACATTTAATTCTGAAGCATTCTCTTCTTTTCAACTCCAACACAAATAATACATTGCCCTGAAAATAAAAATGAAACATACATTTTTTAACGGCAGCATGGTGACCAACTGGATAGCGCGACCGCCTCACAGTGCAGAGGTCATACGATCGAATCTGGGCTCCGGCCTTCCTGTGTGGAGTTTGCAGGCTCCCCCGTGACTGTGTGGGGTTTCTCTGGGTACTCCGGTTTCCCCCCCACATTCCAAAAACATGCATAGTGGATTCATTGATTTCTAAATTGTCCTGAGGTGTGATTGTGAGTGTGAATGGTTGTTTTTGTATATGTGCCTGGCGATTGGCTGGCAACCAGTTCAGGGTGAACACTGCAGCCTGCCCCAAGACAGCTGGGATAAGCTCCAGCACACCTCTAACCCTTGTGAAGATAAGCAGTGCCTTTCATTATTTATTTATTAATTAAAAAATTAAGAATAAATCTGCGTTTGTTATCCATATTCTTAACCCATTTACCACAAAAAAGTGGGGCTGCACCTTTGAATAACAAGTCTCCTTTATATAGGCAATTAAACTTATATGACAAACTAAACACTGAACCAGAATAATATTCAGACCGACCATCGCAGTTTGACTTTATTTTCATCAGACATTTTAGCTTTAATTACACACTTGAGTTGACATGTGGCTTTGACATAGGTTATTGATTTGGGAAACAATAAAATGTTTCCATGTACCACCTGCAATCCTTAGGTGTACAAGTACACCTGGCTTGGAAACTTATTTATATAACGAAAAATGGAGCCTGGCGACGAGGATGTTTCCTTTCCTATCACATTCGAGCGAGATTACCACTTTTTTTTGTTTTGTTTGTATGAAACCACACATTTCATTTTCATTTTAATGTAGATTTCTTGGCGTAATTGACTATCCACTTTTGCCAAAAATATTTTTTTTATTACTGTTCTTTTTATCCATCCATCCATCCATTTTCTGAACTGCTTTCCGAACTACTTGATCCTCACAGTGCTTCAGTTTTCTCTTGCTTTAAATGTTGCTGCCGTAAAGAATGATGGGTGCCTTGAGTTTTGGACCTGCGCCATTAATGGGTTGTTTTTTTAAAAATCTAATCCACCTCTTAATCACATCACACTATGTACAAAAAAAAAACACTTTTCAACTGTGGCTACATTCACACTGTAGAGCATAGGTGTCAAACTCAGGTCCTGGAGGGCCAATGCCCTGCATGTTTTCCAACTCTCCCTGTTGCAACACACCTGATTCAAATGAACAGGTTCAATGTCAGGCTTCCGCCGAGCTTGCTGATGATCTGATCATTTGAATTTGGACCTGAGTTTGACACCTATGCTGTAGAGCATGTTACTAAACTGTTCCTAAAACACCTTTGCAGAGTCTCAGACAATTGTCTGTATAGACTCCCTTCCATGAACATTTCATGTATTTGAGGATATTACCAAAAGAAAAAAGAAACACGGTTCCCCTTTTCTTCCAATACATCACCTCAAGAACTCCAAACCTCTATAGTACAATATAGTAATTCACAATCAATTTTTATCAACATGAAGACTACATTGAAAAATCAATAAATAACATTGTACTTGTCAGAGATGCTAATGCAGACGCTCCTGCCTGCCTTTGTATGATAAATTGTTCACTCAAACAAAACTACTCTGAAATTTACCCTCACTGCCCCCCCAAAACAAAAATCTGAATTGAAAGCAAGCCACTCTGCAAATCAGTGTTGGTTGAAATATCCTCATAAAGTCAAGTTTTCCGCAACATTGATTTTCTTCCCACATTCAAATCCCACCTCAAAACCCATCCATCCATCCATCTTCTACCGCTTATCTGGGGCCGGGTCGCCGGGGCAGCAGCTTAAGCAGGGAAGCCCAGACTTCCCTCTCCCTAGCTACTTCTTCAAGCTCTCCCCGGGGGATCCCGAGGCATTCCCAGGCCAGCTGGGTGACATAGTCCCTCCAGCGTGTCCTGGGTCGTCCTCGGGGTCTCCTCCCGGTGGGACATGCCCGGAACACCTCACCAGGGAGGCGTTCAGGAGGCCTCTGAATCAGATGCCCAAGCCACCTCATATGGCTCCTCTCGATGTGGAGGAGAAGCGGCTCTACTCTGAGCCCCTCCCGGATGACCGAGCTTCTCACCTTATCTCTACGGGGGGGCCCGGACACCCTGCAGAGAAAGCTCATTTCGGCCGCTTGTATCTCGTTCTTTCGGTCACGACCCATAGCTCGTGACCATAGATGAGGGTTGGAACGTAGACCGACCGGTAAATTGAGAGCTTCGCCCTTTGGCTCAGCTCCTTCTTCACCACGACAGACCGATACAAAGTCCGCATCACAGCAGACGCTGCACCGATCCGCCTGTCAATCTCTCACTCCCTCCTGCCCTGACTCGTGAACAAGACTCCAGGATACTTGAACTCCTCCTCTTGGGGCAAGATCTCCTCCACCCTTTTCCGATTGAGGACCATTGTTTCAGATTTGGAGGTGCTGATTTTCATCCCAACCGCTTCGTATTCGGCTGCGAAACGCTCCAGTGAGAGTTGGAGAGCCCTGCTCGAAGGAGCCAACAGTACCACATCATCTGCAAAAAGCAGAGATGCAATACTGAGGCCACCAAAACGGACCCCCTCAACGCTTCGGCTGCGCCTAGAAATTCTGTCCATAAAGGTTATGAAAAGAATCGGCGACAAAGGGCAGCCTTGACGGAGTCCTACCCTCACTGGAAACGATTCCGATTTACTGCCGGCAATGCGAACCAAACTCTGACATCGGTGGTATAGTGACCGAACAGCCCGTATCAGGGGGTCCGGTACCCCATACCCACGAAGCACCCCCCACAGAACTCCCCGAGGGACACGGTCAAATGCCTTCTCCAAGTCCACAAAACACATGTAGACTGGTTGGGCGAATTCACACATACCCTCGAGGACCCTGCTAAGGGTGTAGAGCTGGTCCACTGCTCCTCCTCAATCTGAGGCTCGACTTCCTGATGGACCCTCCTCTCCAGCACCCCTGAATAGACCTTACCAGGGGGGCTGAGGAGTGTGATCCCTCTGTGATCCCTCTTCTTGTAAAGTATTTCTTCAAAGTGAATTTTCAATCATGTTCCGATGTTGTCCACCATTGTAAATCAAGCTGAACCAACCAGAAGTGATCATAGCTGAGCCAATGAGAGGATGGAGAAACTCCCTCGTCACAGGGCCTGTGGGAAAGCTTCCCGGAGGTCAATCTACAATCTGATTGGCTAAAACCAGCAATTTCGGTGATGTGTGCCCTATCCTCCAAATACTTTTTGATCATCTCACTTGGATAGAATACTAAAGGAAATTTCCAAGGCAAAAACAAGAATTGCAAAAAACCCACATTTGACTTTCTGAAGAGGCCCCTGGATATAGGTCATCTTTGAAATCTTGCTTTTTTTCTACTATTCTACAATTGCAAAAGAAAGATACAAATTTTAAGTTCCCTGTAGCATAGGTCAGGGGTCCCCAACCTTGTTTGCCCCACCGACCGGTGTATGTCAGTGTTGTGTCCGAAAAACGTGAAAAACAGGTGTCAGTCATCACAGAACCAACCAATGCTTTGCGATACTGCAGTAACATCGTGTAGCAGTATGGGAAACGGCCATATGCTACATTCACCCCCTACCTCAATGGAATCTGGAAAACTCAAATCACAAACTCACTCACCTGAGCTGAGCAAACCGGGTAGACTGCCGGTTCACCCGCTTAGCCTTGTGGGTTATTCTGCCACGCAACAGGCTAAGCACTGGCTAAACTCAATATTAATAGTCAGTGACGTAATCGTCTAAATAACGAGGCCGAAGGCGGACCCGAGCTGGACGAGGCCCCGGTCTCTCGGGCACAGCTGGTTCATCTTGTTCTTGAAGGCGCCTCACTGGGGTCCTAGGACAAGCAGCAGGAAAATCATAGTCCTTGTCCAAGAGGTCCAGATCTGCTTCAGTTCTTTCATTCAGCCACTCTGCTGAGGCGGCTGGCATGCCAACGTGACCCGTCAGCCAGACGGAAGGTGGCTGGTCCGATTTGGGCAGTAATCTGGACCGGCGCTGTCCAGAATGAGTCCAATTTGTGTGAACGGCCGGGCCGGCGAATGCAGACCCAATCTGACACAGTAAGTGTGGGTTGCTTCGCCCGGCGCTTCTCATCATATTGGCGCTTCATACCCTGCTGCTCATTGACCACCCTGGTGGCTGGGGAGGACGCTGATGCTGGAGTGGCTCTTGTCGGAGGACGGAGGCAATCGAGGGGCAGCTGCAATTCGCGTCCCAGCATAAGGAAAGCTGGGGATGTGCCAGTCGTGGCATGAGGTGTTGCTCTGTAATGCAACAGAGTGCCCTGTAGTGCGGAAGAGAAGGGAAGGCCGTCCGCCAGGTGTGCTCTCAGTCCATTCTTTAGGGTTTGGTTGAACCTCTCTACGCCTCCGTTGGCCTGGGGGTGATACAAGGCCATCCTGATATGCCTTATTCCCCTCGCTTCCGTGAAAGCTGCGAAGTCAGCCGAGATGAACTGAGGCCCATTATCCATCGTGATAACGTCGGGCACGCCCCATCGTTCAAAAAGAGAGGACAGGAAGTCCGTGACGACTTTGGTCGTGATTGACCCATCAGGCAGAACCTCGGGCCATTTTGAGTGGAGGTCGTATGCCACCAGGAGGAATCGCTGGTGTTGAGGCATGGCATGGAGCTCACCGCAAATGTCGACCTGGATATGAGTCCATGGGCTGGCCGGCCATGCTACGGGCTGCAGAGGGGGAGGAGGGGTGTGGCCAGTCTTGCCGCTTGTGAGGCATGCTGAACAGTCCTTGACCATGGTCTCCACGTCATTGTCAATACCTGGCCACCAGACCAGGCCCCTGCAGCGTTGCTTGACCCTCACAATACCCAGATGTCCCTCGTGAACCATGGTCAGGATGCGGGGCCTCAAGGTGAAAGGAACCACAGTGCAAAGCCCCTAGCCACACAGACATCGTTCCAACAAGAAAGCTCACCCTTCACCCGGTGGAAAGGTGCAAGTTCCTCCGAGACCCTCGCGGGCCAGCCCTCACGGATGAAGGTCTTGCAGTGAAACAGCAGCTTGGAGGGACGTGTGGAGATGGAGGATCAAACCTTGTTCCAAGGCGTCATGGTCCGTGTCCGGTGTGGGACTGGGCGTGGCACGGGAAAGCAAATCCGCCACCACGTTGTCCCTACCTGGTGTAAACTGGGTGGTGAAATCGTAAGCTTGCAACCTCTCAGTCCACCTATACAACCGCAGCGGCTTTTGCCCCAACCCGGTTGTAGCTAATAAGGCGGTGAGAGCCTTGTGGTCGGTGCGGAGTGTAAAGTGTCGGCCATACAGGTACATGTGCCACATTTCACATGCCCAAACACAAGCCAGAGCCTCCCTCTCCCCAACAGAGTACTTTTGCTCAGCAGAAGTGAGCGACCTGGACGCGAAGGCTACTGGGCGCTCCGTCCCGTGATGGAACTGGGACAGCACAGCCCCAACCGCAGTGTTGGTCACAGGTCACAGGTCACGAACGTTGGGCTTTCCAAGTCAAAATGGGCGTGTACTGGTGGGAAGGTGAGCTGTTTCTTGAGTCGGCAAATGGCTGCCGAGCATGCTGGCGTCCATGACCACAAAGCGTCCTGCTTCAGGAGGGCACAGTATAATCAATGAGTGGCTGATGGTTGAAGGCAGTGAGACAGCCCAAACCTGAAAAGAGTGATGGCCAACGGTCCTGCCAGGATGTAGTCACTGTCAGAATTGTGGCGCCCATGTTGCCAGTGATGGAAAAACCGAGTGCGCAAAACAAGTCAAAGCCCAAGAGGTTGGCGCCATGACGGGAGACTTGGAAGGTGAAAGCAGTAAGAGTTTTACAGCCATAGCGCACGGCGAAGGTGGCGGTGCCCATCATGCCAATCTTAGTGTGGCCATAGCCAAACAAGTCTTTGGCGTTGGCCTTGATCAAGAACCGGGGAAATAGGCGTCTAACTGTGGTTCAGTCGTGACCTGGAGGCTGCAGTGTCAAGCAGGAGTGGCAAGCTCATGCCGTCCAGTTCCACTGTGCACCACTTGAATGGTTTGCCGCTGGAGCCCACGGAGTGAATGGTGGTCGGGCCCAACCGGTCAGGTGAGCGGGATGAGGGACTTGTCGGTGTGGGGGCAGAGCGGCACATCCTGGAGAAGTGGTTCCTCTTCCCACAGCGCTGGCATCTTTGTCCGGTGGCTTTGCAAGATGGGGCACGTGTGGGGTGCGACGTCGAGCCACAGTTGGCACAAGGTCTGCGTGTGACGGCCCCTTGACGTCTGGCCACATTTACCTCGGCACCGTCGTGGGTGGAGGTGGAGTCAGCGGGTAGAGCGGTTGGAGCGACAATCTGTGCCAGCGCGGGAGACCGTGAAGCGGTGGGTGTGTCTGGATTAGCGAGCCGCGCTGCTAATTGTGCTGCTTTCTTGAGTTGGAACGCCATTTCCACAGCCTTCGACAGCGGGAGGTCGTCCGGCGACAGCAACAGTTTCCCCCTGTAGCTTGGGATCAATCGTGTGATCCGCTAATTGGTCCCGAATCACCTCCTCCTCCAAGCCGCTGAATTTGCAGAGGCCCGCTAAGCATCGCAAATCGGCAATGTAGTGGTGTACCGGCTCGCCTGTGTGTTGCCTTCATCGGCGAAAGGTAATCAGGACGATCACACTCTGCGGGGCAGCAAAATGTCCGGCCAATAAAGCGACACAATCTGCATATGTCCGTGCGGGTCAGAGAGTACGAAAAATGCGCTGTCCCTCGACGCCCAAGCTGTGCACCAGCATGGCCGTTAGCCGTGTGTCGCTTGCCTCGTTTAGTCCGATTGCCGTCAGATATGTTGTAAAAGAGTCATATCAGCCGGACCACGGGACTGGTGGCTAATCGGGGAGCGCGGGGAACGAGGGCAGGGGAGCAGCGTTAAAGTCCATCTTCGTCGCCAAAATGTTGTGTCCAAAAACGTGAGGACACGACTTTCTCTTTCAACGGTCTTTATTCAACTGCCGTAACAGGTGTCAGTTGTCACCCAACCAACCAATGCTTTGCGACACTGCCGTAACATCATGTAGCAGTATGGGAAACGGCCATATGCTACAGTCAAGACAATATTTTCACGGACTGGCATTTAAGGTGTGGCGGATAAATACTATAAAATAATATGGTAAGAGCTGAATGAACACTGTAGGGTTTTCGAGAGATAATAATAAACACGAGGAGTGTCAAATCTGGCCGCAACACTCTGATCGCTATGGTAATGTTTAATGCCTTCAAAATACAATACAACGCAAAGTCGAAGTGCATGAAAATGTCAACTCACCACAATGCTGAATCAGTGCAAGCTTGATTTGCTGTAACTGGGCGGTCCCATCTCGGGGTAATAGGAGACAATGACACCTGACGTGTGTGCTTTATGTCGAGTCTACTTTTTAATTTTGTTTTAGTCGCAGTTGCTGCACAAAACCCCCGCCTCACACAGGTAGCATGTCGGAAATAGCAACAGTGCTATTGTGGAGATCTCAGAGTATTCAGCCTTAACTTGAATCCAGAACACCGGCAGAGTTGTTGTCTCGAACGTACGAACATTTGCGATCTCCAGCACTTTATTTTACTCATTTAGCAAGCTCCAGCGTTTTGTTTTTAGCAGTAATCAGTCACGTGACGGAGAAGCGTGGTTTCACGTGCGTCAAGAGTGACACAGACGGATGTAACGGAGAATCGGGAAAATTTTCAAAATAAAATATATTTCGTATTCCAAAATAAAAACGGAATTAGTGTAAACTCTTACTGTGCCGCCCGGCACCAAATGCACCGCGGACAGGCGGTTGGGGACCCCTGGCATAGGTTACTCCTGACCAATCTTTACGAAAGGACATTACCCACAATTCTTTGCGACAGCAACATTCAAGGCAACAGGACACCAGCATAGATGACAGACTACACAGAGACATTCGAGTTTACACACTCAAGACTATTTTTAAAAAAACATTCATTGAAACATGTTTCTCTTTTTTTTCACAAGTGAATGGTCAATTAGGCCAAGAAATGTACATTCAAAGCAAAAGGAAAAGCATGGTTGCACACAAACAGAAAGAAAATTATAAATCTAATTGCATTATTTATCAGAGAATGGGCAATTCAAAAATAAATGAAAAACATCCTCAGAGATCCTTTCACACAAAAAAATAGCACCTGTATCGTTTTTCATTTCACGATTAAGCCAATATTTTTGGATTGGATTGGATAATTTTTATTGCCAAATGTACTGTATGTGTAACATACAGCACAGATGAAATTTCTTCCCTCTCAACATGAAACAAGAGGAGCCGCTGCGCGTGTCCGCGCAGCTATCAAAAGAAAAGAGACAAAATAATACAAAACAACACATGAGACACAGACATTTTCCTGCATATTTTCCTGCATAGACTTTGTTGTCTGAAGCAGTTATAGATGAAAGAGGAGCGAATCAAAGTGTCCTTTTCACCAGTGGATCAAAGACGTCATGCTGCAATGTGCACACGTCTGCTACAAGCTAAACTTGAAAGCAACAAGAAGCAGTAGAATCCATCAACGAAAAAGAGATTGGCTCTCTTCTCCTGTCCCATGTAAGTCCGCTTCAATTCCAAGCCGTGACTCCCAGTTCCACATACGCATCGGCGCTCTGCGCTGACGCTCCTTTCTTCTCATCGTCGGCTCCTCAATCCATGCATCCATCCAGCTGCAGACTGTCCATCAGCACCGACCTTTTCGCTGAACAAAGCAGGGCTGTGAAATTGCTGCCTACTTCAGGCGCAAGACACAAGCGCACCGGGGATGTCCAGCAACGACAGTCAAATGGCGCCGACATTCCTCGCAATCAAGAAATCAGTGCTGGTACGCATGTGCTGCCGAGAAGGCGCAACCACCAACCACAGATTCTTCTTTGACGAATGCCATGGCCAAAAATGCTGAAAACAGTCCATATCAGGTCCACACGACGTAAGAACAACACCATGTGACAAAACAAGACAAAAACACACAAAAAAACAAAAAAAACGCAAGGCTCTTGAAGAGCACTTGCCGATGGCTGCCTATCCGGGCGCCATCTTGGGGAAAAAAAAAATGCAGGTAAAGTCCACACTCTAGAGACCTACTTCTGCACCGCCGCACAATGATGTCAATTAGGAAAAGTGTAGTCAAATGGACGACTGTAGATGCATGGGGGTTGGGGGGGGTTGGGTGTTTTGTTTACAAACAACTTACGCGCAGTCCCAAAACCCTCAAATTTCACATACACAGTACAAAGAGCAAAACCGATTAAAAACAGAGTGTCTTGGGGTGCTGCTGTCATAAACTCTACTTTTCTCATGCTGCAAATCTAAAAAATCTTTCATCTTGAAAAACCATCATCTTGAAGAATCCTCTTTCAGTCACCTGGAGGTTTTGGTAAAAGAACAATACAGCAATACAGAGGGAAAAACACTTCACAGGTGCAGTTTTTAAAATAGATGAAGCCAGTCTTATTGCTTTCCTGATGTTGATAGGTAAATTGAGAAAGATTTCAACTCATTTTTCCAATGAGAATGTTTGGCTTTGAATTAAAGAACTGACCTTTGTGTATATACTCTTTGCCCAGCAAAATCATACTGTTAATGCAAAAGTCGAAATTATTTTAATGGGGAATAAAAACAACTGATTTCATGTCAATGATAGTCAAATTGACAATCAGTGTCCTTTCAGAAGAAGCCCATTTTTGAAGGTCAGGGCTCTCATGAAACTTGTGCCAGCAGGCTGATGGAGAATAGACAAACACAATGTTATCCTGTTTAAAAGTTTAATTTTGTTACATGCTTGATTGACCTCGAACGCGTGTGTTTATACACCGGAACTCCAGGGGGAACCAAAACTGGTATAGCGGCCAATCCCCTCCCCCTCCCTGTCCTCAGTACATCCTCTGCCTCCCTCTTTTGGCGGATTGATGTCTCTGCCGGCCCTGATTCTGGTGGCTATACAGTAATCAGTAAATCTACCAACGTTTTTATTTTTATGTAGCTGGGCAGCAAAGGGAGACCTAAAATGTTTTTTTGAGATTAACAGTGCTCAAAATGGTGACTACTGTGCTTTATATTTGCCCAATGTACGCTCTTATCATTTCTTTGACGTCTGACGTCATCGACGTCTGACAGGTAAACGTTTTTTTACAGCTATTTATCCTCAAATGCTATATCTCTTATCACTGTCAGGTGTTTATTCCTAGTTGGATGCAGTGGTGGTTGAACTCGTCTAAAGTATGTTCGCCGGACTTTTAAATTTTGCATCCCACGTTGTTATGAATTAGTGTGATATTATTATTATTGTTATCAGCAACAGTACTATACTCTAAACTTTATTAGTGTTTCCACATGACTTTTTAAACTTAAGTAAATTGCTAATCGACATTAGACAGACATTCAAGTGTCCTATCTAATATGTAGGCTACAGAAAAAAATATGCTATTGAATATTTCACATGCACAAGTTATGTCTATTTTTTGTAAATCAAGCGGCTTTTTGTTTATTGTATAACCACGGACTGTTTTTTAGAAAACATCAAACAGAGTCAAGAAAAAAGAACAGTGGAACGTGCAGCTGTCACGAAACGTACTTGGGAAAGGAGGGGAAATGAATGAGTGAATGTGGGCAGTAAATAGCATATTATCGTATGGAAAAAGAGGAAGTGAAGTGGGATACCGTAGTGCATATTTAAATAAGACTGGATTTGTGTCAATAATTTGATATCTAGAGAAAAGTACATCGGAAATGAATAAACAGCGCAACGGAAACGACAGATGACGGTGATGCACAGCAGGATATTAACCGCCGTCACAACCTCGGTGAAGAAGAAGAAGCCCCTCCTTTCCTGTCGTCCATTTGTCGGTTGCGGTGAGTGTTTGTCTCGCTGTCCTTCTGAGAACTTCCTTAAATGACCATTTGCAGTGATGTAAAAGTGTATTCTGGGGATGTTTGTTGCTGTTGAGTGGACAGGGTTACTGCGTCCGTCCGTTTAAAGGAGAGCAGAAGCTAAATTGCTGTTAAAATGTTAGCTTCCACGGCGATTCGTGCGGACCTATCCACATGTTCGTTGCTATGCTAAAAGTTGCTAAGAGGCTACCGCTAGTTTTGTCCGCCACATCTTGAAACATTGACAGCTTTTGCATTGTAACTGATTGCGATTCAGCTGCGATAAGTTTCACAATTGTGTGTCGTGAAAATGTTCCCTACAGCTTTGTCAACGGCGTGCGAATAAACATGCAGAACGACGCTGGTGAATTTGTGGACCTCTACGTCCCTCGTAAATGGTGAGCAAATGTAACGGGTGTTGTCTTAAAAGTACGTTAGTCAAACCCCACTACTCGTGGGGGTCGGTGGTTGCGTGGGTTCAAGGCCCGGGCGGGATTTCACGAAGTAAAGTTTAAAAATACTATAGACACCCACATAGTCGCCGTTCTGCACCAGCGAATACATGGTTTTGGGCGTTTACGTCCCTCCTTGTCATGGGGGAAAACACATATTGAATGTTTTATCTGGGTTTTTCGAACAATATTTTGGGTTTAATTCCCTCTCCCCACAACGAGGAAGCTCCTCACTCTGGCTCTTAAACATAATCACTGACAGGTCACGGAATTTCTCAAAAGATCAAGTACGTTTGGAATAATACTCAATTCAACATTTCCCAAATTCAAAGTTTATAAAGCCCATTCAAAAACATTCAGGTGAGTAAGTTTTCTAATCAAATGTCCACACTTACTATATACTGCATCTAACTATGCCTCTGCCAAATCTGAAGTAAATGGACTACCTAACAGATAAGCCTGTCATGATAATTACTATATCAATTTATCATATGGACACAGTTGTTTTTTAATGGACTTGATAAATCAATGACATGAGGGTTTGTTTTAGGGATATCCCGGTCCAATCATATGATCAGAAATCTGGGCTGATCGGCGGGAAAAGATCAGTTTTCTCCGCTTTCTGAAATTGTAACGGTCACATAGTTACTAAATATATAAAAACTACAAAGGTATCGCTAAACTCATCAGTAATATCTAAATATTATATTGTTAAAAGTTACGTTTGCCTTTGGGGGGGGCTTAACAGCGGTCAAGTCAACTGTATTTATAGAGCACTTTCAAACAACCATCGTCGCATACAAAGTGCTGTACATGGAGCAATTTAACATATACAATAAACCGTAAAACAAATCGGTAATAAAGACGGTAGAAAGCACCAAACAGTAAAACCAAGAACAAGTCGGTGACAACAAGGCTTTTTTTATGGGTGCACTGTAATTTGAAATATGCACTAATTTCAACGATAAATTAGTGAATAAATGTGCTGTGTGTGGAGCAGAAGTTTGTCCGCAACAAAAAATATTCATGAATACAATTTTTTTTAAAAGAGTGACCATTTGCCGGTTGCACAGGTGTAAGTAGATGTTAGTAGTAGTTTGGAACAAGGAGAAAATAATGATGTGAGACAGATATGTCACGACAGGGTTTGTTTGTGAGTGAAGTACGTTGATATTTTTGGGGTCCCATTCACTTGAATCACAGCCACAGTCGAGGCTGTGCACAGCAATGTACAGTAGAGATAATAATAGCCAAGTAGCACTAATGCTAATCATTGTTCAGCAAACGGCTATCGTCTATGGTGCTCTTTTTGTACCCCTTCATTTTGTTTAAGCACTATTGGTTCTGTGAACATTCGCCATGCCCACCAGGAACATAAAGAGACCGGTAACTGGCACCAGGTACCTGCTTTGAGTGCCAGAATTGACAGCGAGACCAGCCAGCTCCAATGTAAGATCTCTTCCACTGGAGCTGTACAGGTTGTAAAGCTCCAATGTAAGACCTCTGGTACATCAAGAGAGGTTACAGCTGGCTTGAAATCGCTGTACTGCATGTTGATAGAAACATGTCAGTTTCTCTGCATCATATCCAATGTAACTGCTAACTTGAGCTTTTAACTGGGAGAGTATTGATTATATCACTTGGAAAATAACCTTTGTTGAGCCAAGGTACCTATGTTACATAAGAAGAACCCAACAGGTAACCAGAATACAAAATAATAATAAAATCATGAATAGCATATCTTCACATGAAATTGGCCAAGAGTACTAAAATGTTTGGGGTCCTGCCTTTTCCCCCTGCTGTATTAGGGCTGAAGATTTTGGAAAATTTAATTGCATTTCCCCGCCCCAACCCCCAAAAATTGCAATTGGGGGGTGTTCATTTTTTGTCAGGTTTGTTACCCAAGCTGACTGAGCAAGCTAATGATAGTCGGCATGTTTAATCTAGTTTGGAAAAACTGGTTGGTCATACCAAGGACTTCATTGGCTCAACCGGATTGGAGCAGACAGGCTGGAACATAACATCACCAGGGATTAGAAATTGTTGTATTTCATAACATGATTTATTTTGTTTGTTGAAGCTCTGCCAGCAACAGAATCATCGGAGCCAAGGACCACGCTTCTGTCCAGATCAACATAGCTGAGGTAATCTTTCTTCTTAACTTTATTTACGGAGCACTTAAACAAGAACCACAGCTGCATATCGAGTGCTGTGCATGAAGAAGCAAATGCACATTTTAAAAAAACCTCATTCAATGCCAGCCATTTTCCTCAAATTGGGAGTGCCGTAGCCATGTATCTTTCACCAAGCCCCTTTGTTGACACTGCCGCCATGGTCCATCAATGGGAAGCGTGTCTGACTTTTGACCGCAGCACCGCTGCTGCGGTCAAAAGTGTTGTGCCGGTGTGTGCCCTGTGTGCCGGCCAGGTGGTGGGCATGTCCAAACAAGGATTGGTTGCAGCAACATTGCCTATGTTTTTTTCACCAGACAGATTACATGCACAATAGGAAGACATGTCATGTATTTCTAATGTCTGACAGACCACATGTCCAGTCTCCTTAACAAAAACTCATTAATTTAGTCACCAAAGAGCCACGTTTAGCTCCTTGTCTCATTGTCATGAAAAAGGGGGCCATTAAACAATTTTGTCATCATTGACGAAAATAACCAATATCATCCATGAAATGTGATCTGCTGACACTGATCACATGAGTAAAGTGTAACATTTTTGAGCTACAACTATCTTTCGATAAAAATAACTATTTGGGGGGGGGGCCTTGGTGAAAGATACAGAAGTCAATAGAACACATTTCCACTTAATAATACACAGCCATCTGCTCTTAGTGTTTAGATATTAGACATTTCAGATTTCAAGTGTGCATAGCAGTACCGTATTTTCTGCACTAAAAGACGCACTGGATTATGAGGCGCACCTTCAATGAATGGCTATTTTGTAATTATTTTTTTTCCATACATTAAACCCATTTCCCACAGAGTGGGGAACAATTGCAAATTTTTGAAGACAACGAATGTTGCGTTCACGTCAGGGTTCGTTCAATGTCGTAAATGTTCACCAAACAGTCGCCAGACATGAAAACCCCCACTAAAACTGTTGGTGGTCATTAGGCGAACGAATTGCGAACTTGAAAAAACCCTGATGAACTGTTTTTTTTTTTTCGTTTTTTTTTCAACCGTTTCTACCTCAGTACCATAGTGGCTTTAGAGTTTCAAGAAGCACGAGCTATTTTTGTTCATGTTGCACCCCCCACCTGTCCTACTGTGCTGTGAAATCCGACATTTGAGTGTCAAAGCTTCACAAAAGTCTTATCCTTATCTCCACATGTATTTTGTACAACTTGGTGACCTGAAGCCTAAACGGGCATTAAGTTAATCATCCAGCAAATCCCGCTAAAGAAAAATGCAACTTGAGAAAAAGTGCAGACCTCAGCCTGAAATTGCATTCAAAGCGATAAAAACTGCAATTTTCGTTGAAATGTATTTGCTGTATGTAATTCTGGACAAGCTGTGTCAGGTTTACGGCGAGACTGGAGCCACTGGGGTTCATGTGTCTATTGTCCTTTCCGATGCTATATGTATGTGCTAGATGTATTACACGCGACGTGGATCTCTTTCTGTCTCTGAAATAAAGTTCTCATTCATTCAACAATGTTGGCTGCAGGTGGACAAGGTCACAGGTCGCTTCAACGGTCAGTTCAAGACCTACGCCATCTGTGGCGCCATCCGCAGGATGGTGAGTGAGATTTGCATTGTGTTCAATGCTTCAAATGCATTTGTTTCTTACATGTGTGCGTGTTCTCCCCTCAATGCAAAACAGGGAGAGTCTGATGATTCCATCCTCAGGCTGGCGAAGAACGACAGTGTTGTTGCCAAGTAAGAAGACTTTCTTCTGTCATCATCGCTGACCTTAACTTGTAATCATTTGGCTTTTCTTTCCACAGGAACATCTGAGTGACAAACAACTGTTCAATAAAATGTGACAAAATCCAAATGCCGCACTAGTCCTGTTCTTTTGTTCTTTTTTTAACTGTCATTCATTCATTGTTCAGTGATGAAAGTCCTCCGGATTTTCAAATTGTGGGAAAATTGCCTAAAATTCATCCGGATATTAGTTGACAACATAGAACGAACACGCGTTTGAGTTTGTTGTTTTGCTTTCACAAGCGTAGCCTTGTTGAGGCACGAACGCTAGGAACAGTAACAATCCTCCCCTCGCATTCTCATGGCCTCACCATATCTGAGATTTCGACATTTTGGCGCGAACGGAAGCCACAAAGTGTGCACACAAAAGGCAGATTAATCATTGAATGTCAAGTATTTGAATAGCGTTTTGCGTAAACTAATTCATGTGTGATTGGCCAGGTACGACCCCAGCGCAATGTTCAAACAGGTAGACAGGCAAGCTGACATACATGCAATTGACGCGAGTGTTCGTAACACGTTCAAGTGGTCATGGCTTGAGGAAAAGGACTTGAACGGATTTTTCCGACTACCAAACCAGTCAGAAAAGCTGTCAAAACCTGGCCCGTAGATGCACTCAGCCAGCTCCAGGACTGCTTTGAAAATACGGACTGGACGGTTTTTGATCACTCAGACCTAAATGAACGCACTGAGACGGTTTTATTTTACAACAGGGGTCTCAAACGTGCGGGCCAACTGCGGCCCCCAGGATGATAATTTGTGGCCCCCGTCTTAAAATGAAAGATTAATATTAGTGCGGCCCGCAAGATTGATATGAATGACTCTTATGTACGGAGCTGAACGAACCAATCACGGTGAGGTATTGACCCTATTCCGCCCCGCCCATTTTTTAGAGGAAATAAAATCAGAATATGGGGATGTGCTCTCCTTCACTTGAGGTACGTTGGCTCAGCAGGGGAGACGTATTGAGATTTTTTTGAGTTGAGAGCAGAAGTAAAAGACTTCATGGAGAAGGACGGGGTGGTTGTTCCTGTGCTAAGTGATCCAAATGGCTCATGGACTTAGCTTTTTTTTTTTATATCACACATGAGCTTAATGGTCTGAACAAGACGCTACAAGGCCAGGGGCATTTTGTCTCTGCTGCCTATGACAACGCGAGAGCATTCTGCACAAAACTTGTGTTGTGGAAAGCCCAGCTCTCTCAGACAAACCTTTGCCATTTCCCAGCATGCAAGGCTCTCTTGGATGCAGGCATACCATTCAGTGGTGAGAAGTATGTTGAGGCCATTTTGAAGCTACAGGAGGAATTTGATCACAGGTTTGCAGACTTCAAGATGCACAGAGCCACATTCCAAATTTTTTCTCACCCTTTCTCCTTTGATGTGCAAGATGCCCCTCCTGTGCTTCACATGGAGGTCATTGACCTGCAGTACAACTCTGCACTCAAAGCCAAGTTCAGGGAGGTGTGGCGAAGCAGGCAAGCTTGGGCAATTTTTGAGAGAGTTGACCACCAGCTTCCCTGAAATTTCCAAAATGTTAAAGTGGACCATGTGTCTTTTTGGGAGCACATACTTGTGTGAGAAGCTCTTCTCCACTTTGAACTTCAATAAGTCCCAAGTACAGGTCCAGACTTACGGATGAGCATCTTCAAGCCCTACTGAACGTCTCCACTGCTTCCTCCCTCAAGCCTAATGTGGCTCGGCTATGTGAGAAGAAGCGCTGCCAGGTCTCGAGCAGCAAGAAGTAGGCAAGAAAAGCCATGTTCAGAACAGTTCATGTTTAATGTTTCATTCATGTTCATAAAGTTAAAAGTTATAGAACTGTTAAATCAGACATTCTTTTAAAAATTATTTTATTTAATTCATTATTTTGTGTTAACTGTGTACATACATCTACTGATGCCTATCTGGACACATCATCAGTGATGTATTCCTGAGATCATAGGGCGTTTCGGGTCTCTCAACATCATACGCCCTCCCCCAGGTGACCCAACCAGGGCTGATCAGACCCCAGCTTGTGATCCAGATGGCTAACTAGCTACCATGACTCCATGGCTCCCCTCTTTTGAGCCACAGCCATCTTGAGGCTCTCTCAGCCGCATCAGCATACTGCGTATGGCTCTCCTCTTTCTCTCTCCTCGATGCCGAAACTGCTGAAGGCTCTGGCCAAGGAACGGGCTGCAAATCCTCTGCATCCAACTTCCACGGGGAAACACCTTGCTCTCCAACCAGCCTGCTGACAATTGCTGACCAGTCCTGCGTACTTGGAGAGTTTCCTCTCAAAGGCCTCTTCCAAGCGATCTTCCCACGGGACTGTCAGCTCCAGCAGGACAGCTTGCTTGGTGGACTCAGACACAAGGACAATGTCTGGTCGCAGAGTGGTGACTGCAATATGGCTGGGGAACTTCAGCTGATGTTCAAGGTCCACCAACAACTGCCAGTCTCTTGCAGACGTCAGAATGCCTGCAGAGGATGTTCTTCTGGCAGGAGTTGCCGTGTCCCCAGCTCTGACAAAGGCAATGGTTTTCTTGGAGGGTCGGAACTGCTTTGCCCACTCAAGTCCTGTGCTGATGGCTTCAGCGATGGTCTTAAGGACTTGGTCATGCCTCCACCTGAACCGCCCATCTCCAAGTGCCCTTGTACAGCAACTGAGGATGTGTTCCAGGGTTCCTCGCTTGGAACACAATGGGCATGCTGGTGTCTCTGCTATGCCCCATGTGTACAGGTTTGACGGGCTTGGCAGCACATCATACACTGCCCGGATAAGGAATTTTATGCGTTGAGGCTCGGCTTTCCAGAGCTCAGCCCAGGTCACTTTCCTCTCAACCGCATTCTCCCATCTCGTCCAAGCTCCCTGTTGCTTCATTCCCACTGCCTTGCAGGTTCTCGTCTCCTCCACTGCTGCTCTCACCTCCTCCTGAACAAGATGTCGCCCTTCCTTCCCCTTGGTGTTCATTTGGGGGGTTGGAAAAGATCCTAGCCCAGCTCGACCTCGTGTGACCACTCCCACCAGGCTCCTGTGACGCAGCCTTGCATCTGCCTCTTGAACTGCTTCCTCTGCCTTCCACTTCCTGCCAGTCCTCACTTGGATCCCTGCTTTAGCCATCATCGGATCACTTGAGTCCCTGTACTGAACCACTTCTCTGGCTCTCGATACCTTGAATTCCTCCTCCAAGGACTTGAAGGGCAGTTGCAGTTTGTTGGTGTTCCCGTAGAGTGCAATGCTGCTCAGGCTCCTTGGTAGCCCCAGCCATCTCCGGAGGTGGTTGCTGACTCTCCTCTCTAAGGTCTCAACTGTAGAGATAGGGACCGCGTGAGACAAGGAGGGGCCACAGAATCCTGGGGAGAATGCCATGTTGGTATACCCATGCTTTAAACTTCCCAGGTAGGCCGGACTTGTCCACGGATTTCAGCCAGCCATCCAACTCAGTACATGCTGACTGGATAGATGTTGTGTCTTCAGAGAGCAGTCAAAGACCTTTCCCAGGCTCTTGACTGGCTTTTCTGTGATAGTTGGAATGGCTGTGCCTGAGATGTTAAACCGGAACTTGTCTTCTACCTTCCCTTTCCTCAGCACCATTGATCTGGATTTGGCGGGTTTGAAACGCATCCGGGCCCACTCCACCAGCTTTTCGAGTCCCTTCAGAATCCACCGCAGCCTGGGACTGATTCTGTCGTGACTGTGAGGTCATCCATGAACGCCCTGATGGGTGGTTGCCGTTGTCCGGATTTCGTGACGGGGCCCTCTACACTCTGGTTCAGCAGACTTAGTGAGCATGTTCATGGCTAGGGAGAACAATGTCACAGAGATAGTACACCCTGTGATGATACCGATCTCCACCTTGTGCCAGTTGGATGTTATTGCTCCTGAAGAGACCCTCATCCTGAAGTTGGTGTAATAATCAGCGATGAGGTCTCTACACCTGCTGGGTACATGATGTTTCGTCAAAGTGAGCTCGACCAGCTTGTGTGGAATGGAACCGAATGCGTTAGCCAGGTCAAGCCACAGCACTGACAGGTTGCCCTTGTTCTCTCTGGCCTCCCGAATAAGCTGTGTTAAAAATAAAGATATTTGGGAACATTGGAATGATTTATCAGCACTTTTCTTGTGAAAATCCTGATGCGGCCCAGCCTCACCCAGACTCTGCCTCCAGTGGTCCCCAGGTAAATTGAGTTTGAGACCCCTGGTTTAAAGCACAGTGAAGCTGCGGGAATGAATGAGAAGAGAGCCGCGTCATAACCAGTAAGAAGAAGCTGATTCGGAACAAAGTTGAGCACGTTGTAGTGCATATTTAGTCAATGACATGTCCACACATATGTTTGATCACTTACTTTTTGACATTTTAGAGGAAGCTGAGCTTCCCTTGCAGCCTTAGAGCAATCACCTCTGCCTGAAATGCACATTTGGAACAATCAAATCAAAATTCCTTGTGCACATTATATTATTCATTAATACTCCCATATATGACATACTGTGTGGAAATATGGGGGGACGCCTGTAAAACAAACACACTCCCTGTCTTAAAACTACAAAAAAAAGCAATCAGAACAATCAATAGGTCTAAATATATAGAACCCACAAATCCACTATTCATCAAATTAAACACAATGAAATTTTATGACCTGGTTGACTTCAAAATCGCCCAATTAATGTATAAAGCACATAACAATTTCCTTTGTCTAAATATCCAGAAGCGTTTTGAAATTAGAGAAAGCAGTTATAATCTAAGGGGTACTAATCAATACAAAAAATCCAGAACAAGAACAAACATTAAGCAAAGGTGTGTATCAGTAACAGGTGTCAACCTGTGGAATAAGCTTGAAACGGACCTGAAAATGACTAAATCGCTGGAGGAGTTCAAAAATACATTCAAAAGATTAGTACAAAAAAAACTACATGAATCACAATTAAGAAGATAAATTTGATACACTTAAAAAAATTAGTATTACAGCTCTTTGTTCTTGTTTTGGATTTTGATCAATTTATCATTTGTACTCAAGAAATGCAGTAATTACAATGAATATGAGAAATTGAAACAAAAAGGTCAAAGAATAATTATAAATACACAAACCGAAAGGTGTATAAATAGAAAAGTAAAGTACCACAATGGTAAAAGTATTTGATGATATGTAGACATTTTTTCTTCTTCTTTGTTTTGAAAATAATCAATTCATATTCTACACAATAAGGGGTAGGACGAGATAAGTTGTTTACTTCTTCCTACTCCTTTGAGCATACAACTGTGATGATGAGTGTTTTTTTTTCTTTTCCATACTTTAAAATTTTCCTTTCATAAATTTTGCCTACCTTTTGTCAATCTGTTACTGTGTGTAATATATATGCTCAATAAACAATAAACAAACAAACAAAGAGGAAGGCAAAAAGAAAAATGTGTCGAGTCGCCAGTAGTGTGCACATTAAACAACTGAAGCACAAATGTTTTGTGGTGACACCCCCCCCCCACCACTGACAGAAATAAACAATATCTGAGAATTTGTCTGTTTTGATTTATTTCATAAAATAACACGCGGCAGTCGAAGGGAGCACACACGATTGACAGTAAACACGTCTTTATTACACGACTGCCAACGAGTGGATCTGAAACAATTACAAATTTGACAGACATTCAAATGAACACGCCCCCTACTGTATACCTGCTGGGTGAGAAGCATGGTCCTAGTGTCCGCAAATATGTCAATACTGTATTAATGTTTCTAAAACGTTCGTAAAAATAAGGACATAAAGCATAAAAAACACCAAGAATGGCACCCAATAATCATATAAATTAAAATAATAAAAAAATTGCCGGTACTAACAAATAAATAATATGGTTGATCATCTGAAACTTTCACTTGGCCTGGAGTTCCTCCTTGAAGATATTGAAGCATCGATCCTATATTCAGAAATACAAGACAAAATATCCAAGGATTCTACAGTGAAATATAGTTTTAAACCATGGTACAAATATTTTCGATACAGTATTATGTTATGTAGGCCTGTACTGTATTTAAAACACAGGTACATGAAACTCTCAATATTCTACCTTTATCGACAAGGACTGATAGGCCCCTCTATAGGTATTCTGGACAAAATGTAAAAACTGAATATGAAAGGGAGAAGTCATCTTAAAGATATTTATTTTAAAAATTACAGTTTCACCAATAGATGTCGCTCTTGCCCCATGAACCTCTTGAAAATGTCGTTGCATACAAAACAACTTGGTCTCGTAACGTTCCATTTAATCTAAATAGCGTTATCAATGTGCAGGTCACAACTTTTCCACAACAGCGTTTGGGTTGTTTTTGGTGAGCTTGTATCACGTAATCGTCACGAGCATTTCTTGAAGTACAGCCGATTTTTGCGAGAATTGGAGAGGCCTATACTGAAACCAAGCGTTTTACGTCCAAGAAATCGAACTATTGACCGAACCATGTAAAACAGGTTTTTCTGATTTTTGCAATACTGAAATGCATGTAAACGCATCATCTAAACTTGGCTGTGGTTATTGTAGTCATTGAAACAATGCTGTAACAAAATAAAAAAAATATTTAGAACATTGTCTTACCTGCAAGTGATGCGCGACCATCATCTCACAGTTTAGTTTTAATTATCCTTTTCTGCCCCCGACTTTTGGTGCCTTTTCTACGACATGTCCACATGTCCAAAAATAAACTTCTGCCAAATTTTTGATTGAAGCGTAATGGAATTAACCACAGTACTATAGGGAACGTAAGAGAGGGGGTGGCAGGGCACCAAAGGTCGACCGACGAGAGGTCTGCACAGGAGATTAATCTTTTTTCGTGTAAATAAGTAATTTTTGTATTACATATATTTATCAACATACTTTACAAACCTTTATTATAAAGTCAAGTCAAGTCAACTGTATTTATAGAGCACTTTCAAACAGCCATCGCCGCATACAGTGCTGTACATGGAGCAATTTAACATATACAATAAACAGTAAAAGAAATCGGTAATAAAGACGGTAGAAAGCACCAAACAGTAAAACCAAGAACAAATCTAAGTCAAGCTGAGTCAAAAGCCAGAGAATACAAGTGAGTTTTGAGATATACTCCTTTTATTATAATTCCTATTATTGTCTTGCCATTTTTTACCAGCTTGATTTTTTTGGGAGGAGGGGGGCAGGGGGGGGGCTGTTGTTGCCCTATGCGCATTGAGTGATCACCATATGCCTGAGCACGCCTGTGACCTTTGTGAGGATAAGCGGATTAGAAAATGGATGGATGGATGGATGGATGGATGGAATAAGGGTAGCGTCTCAAGCTGCGTTTGATAGGATGCATTGTTCGTCCACGGTGTCGCCCCTCCCTTTTTGTTGTTCCCTTTTTCAGTGTGGACTGGGCGTCTCGCTAATTGGTGCACCTGGCCTCCCTTACACACCTGTGAGTCTTTTGCTCATCAGCCACTTGCAGCATAAAAGCCAGCCTGAACAGCCACCCGTCTGCCAGTTCGTCAGCGTTCTTTCCTGCCGTACTCGCTCCTGCCAAGCTGCTACACTCCAGTATTCCTGGACTCCTCGACTTGGTCATTTTGACTCCCTTTCAGTTCCTGCCACCTAGACCTGTCCCACGTCTTGGCAATAAACCATTCAGAGTTCATTGTGTCTGTGTGCGGGTCCTGTGCTCTTTTTCCATAAAGCCCAACAGCGTTAAAAGCCAAGGAATACAAATAGGTTTGGAAGCTGGTGGTTGTCTGATGTACACTACTGGAAAATGGTTCCATACTTTAGGACCAGCAATACAGTAGAAAAGGAAACAGAGAGCGGGCCATTGTTTACGCGACGAGGCCCCTCCAATGCTATGGTCACACAACTGAGATAGGCTCCCTTGCTTGACTGTCACAGTGTCCACTTGTCGAGCAGGAATCAACAACTCCGGCCCTCAAGGGTCACTATCCTGCATGTTTCCCTCCTCCAGCACACCTTATTCAAGTGATCAGGATCCTTATCAGGTTTCTGCAGAAACATCTAAAACATGCAGAATAGTGGCACTTGAGGATGGGAGTTAGTGACCCCTGTCCGACAGTCATTATTTGTTCCTTTAGGGGGGGAAAACCCCTGCGGAAAAACAATCAAATAAATCCTCTGGCTGTTTCATAAATCCATCATTAGTCCACTAAAACTTCTCAACAGAGGGTCTTGCTGGGGCGCATGCTGATGACATGAGCAAGAGAAAGGTGGCCTTGGCCCCAATGTTCAACAGTCACTGCTGCCATTGTAGCCAAGAAACCATCTGAATCAGAGGGTGACACAAAACTTGCCTCCCCAAAATGGCCACCTCGCTGAAAAGTTGAATTTATACTTAGTGGGTTAAAAGATTTTGCCGGATAAAAATCCCATGCCCTTTTTTAAAAAGCAAGAAATGCAGCAAATATTTTGAGTACATCGAGCTTTGGACATTATGTGACTGATCCTCACATGCATTTGTTTACGCAGCCGTGCTGCCAGGACAGGAGCGACGGCAGGTGAAGGATTGACAGTGGAGAGCAGTGATAAAAGTGGCATTTATCAGTCAACATTACATTCATGTGAATTCACATCTTTGATGAAAAGGACGCAATGAGATGTGCAAGCTGGCCAGGTTGGCTTTTAGTCAAAGCCAACCTTCTGTCATGCCCCCTAGGAAGAAGACCCCCCCGCACAACTATAAATAGTATCATTTGTTGATAAAATTGTTCTATGTACGCCTATGCATAACACTGTATCCTTATTAACGTATAAGAGACTAAAAAAGAAAGAAATATGGACCAACTTACAACAAATAGCTTTATTAACTGTAATAGAAAAGTTTTAAAGTGCATCTGAAATTCAAAAATTAAATTAAATCCTTTATTAAACTATAAACATTTTTTGACTGGCCATGTCAAATCATACGATACTGAAAAATAAAATTACATAAAATCGATAAACAATACAGAATTCAAACGGATCACCAACATTAACTCGGGAGCACAATATTAAAAGAAACTTTAAGCTGCAAATCAAAAAGATAATTTGTGAATAATAATGAATAAATGAATCATTTGTGCTGATGCCAAAGACAGCTGGGATACGCTCCAGCGCGCCCACTACCCGCGTGAGGATGAAGTGGCTCATATGATGGATGGATGGACTGACACTCAGTCAGTTGAGCATCTGATGCAATAAAAGCACCAAAATAAACCCAAAAAATATTTGAAATTACAAACTATTTCTGGACATAGACAAAAGTAGCTACAAACAAGCTAAATGTGGAGTAAAGTTAAACAACACCTGATAATTAACCCATCCAATCATAATAAACGTTAAAGCCCAACACTATCGTTTTTGATATACTGTAGATGAGTACCAAACAATGTTTCTGTACTTTTCAAATGTTTTCATGGGTGTTGTATGTGACACTGTTACTGTGATGATTAATATAATCGTTCAATATCTCATCACTTTTGAAAGTAAGCCAGATCCTGAATGTAGTTGTGACATGGGGGTTTCAAAAATAGAGACCACAAATGTTGACATTGAATTGATTTTGAGCATTCATTTTCTGTTTGAGGGATTTAAATCAACGATTGTACTCATCATGGCAAATACTGGAGACTGAGGGACAAACAGAAAACTGTTTCCTTCTGACAGCCAACCTTTATGCCCCCCCCCCCCCACACCACGGCAGTATAACACCCGAAAGTTTCAAATTGAATCAACATAGTTGTGTTTTCTGGCCCAACCTGCTCGCCATTCCAGATGTTTCTTCATCCCGCCTGCGATAACACCTGCTTTGCACAGGAATGAATGGACGGCAGAGGAGGTGGTTTTTCAATGGCAGACTGCTGTCATCATCAAATGTTTGCGTTCCAACATGTCTTCCGACTCAGGTACTTCTTCCTCTGAGGCTTGGAAGGAAATGAGTGACTGAGCTCACCTTTCTGTACAACACAGCCACTCTAGTTTACAGCTTCCGCGCCTGCGGCGTGGACTACCAGAGCATGTTGGAGCATGCCAAATGGTGTGTACTGACATCATTCACTAACCCCGTCTTGTGCCGTACTTCACAATGGACAAAGATGGTTCTGTATCAACTGTTTCATCGTCTTTGTTTGGCCTTTTCCTGACCACAAAGGAAGTGAGGGTAAAAGTCACTATAGGGGGCCAGCTGGCAGGCATCTTTTTCTCCACGCAAAAAGAGCATCACATAGCAAAAGTCTCCAAGGACTTGAAACGTAAAAGTCTCAGAGGACAATAAATTGAAATTATTTTTTAAATTAAAAAAAAAAATTGACAGTTGGTCCCAGGAAACTTCATATCAATTGTTGTTGCGAGACTACTATAAACATTAGCTGCAGTGGCTCTTTCAGAAAGACCGTGAAACAACCGCCAACCTCAGAAATTTGTAGTAATGTAACAACTTCGGTTGCAACTCACGAGACATGAATGTTGAATGAGGTCGTTTAAATCCTCCGTCAGCCCACAAGCCTCACATCTTGCTTGTACCACTTAGAATCATCCTGGCTGTTGCCATGGCCGCTCCATGTCCCCAGTCAGCTATTTTGTGGCACTCTAAATTACATTTCAACACACTATGACTTTCCGAACTGTCAGTGTGGCGCGGAGCGTGATCGCAGTTTTTTTCTAAACATACCCCCAATGTCCTCCTGTCCTGTGCTTTGTGTGCATGCTCTGTGTAAAACAAAACAAAAGAAAACTACAACTTGATACTCCATGCGCACACTCTCACAGTGAGCGCACTACCGCCACCCACTGTAGTGGATGTGCAGGGCCGCAAACAAACCATGTTTGTCGGGGTCCTCGAGCTTCAGACCGCCACCTGTCTCTTTCCACTATTTAAGAAGGACCACAGCATAAGATGATTAATGATTCAGCTGTAAATGCAAATAAAAGGTTTAGTATACTACATGTTGCTTAATGCCAATGAAGGAACACTTCTACCCTGCCAGTGATGATAACTCAGGTAGACACCAAAGATGAAGGTTCATTAGAAGTCCAGATGTTGTCCATTTCTACCCCTCTTCTGTAGGCTTTCAAACATTCTCACAAGTAGGATAATTGAAAGTTAATGAGGTAGTTGTACATATACCCTAATGAGGATCTGGAACTTCGTCATTTGTTATATCTGCTGAATAAACATAAAAAGCATGCCAGGGCCATGAAATGGGTCGATTATGTACAACAGATTTGATTTTTTGTGGTAGCATTCAAAATCAGAATGATTAAGATGTGAAGTCAATTCTGAAGTTTTGAAGCTGACGCTTTAGCTACTGTTTTACCCGTCATGATGGGAATCCTCTCTCTGTTTAGAGAACTGGTTCTTTTTGCTCGCCTCACTAAATTTGTTTGACTTATATTAAATAATAATGTAAAATCATGCATATAAATGTTTTTAAAAAACATGCACAATATTTTTGTATGGTTTTTATTTTTAAAATGGCTTTACTTATTCACTCTACCGGCGGCCCGGTAGTCCAGTGGTTAGCACGTCGACTTCACAGTGCAGAGGTACCGGGTTCGATTCCAGCTCCGGCCTCCCTGTGTGGCGTTTGCATGTTCTCCCCGGGCTTGCGTGGGTTTTCTCCGGATGCTCCGGTTTCCTCCCACATTCCAAAAACATGCATGGTGGGCTGATTGAGCACTCTAAATTCTCCCTAGGTGTGAGTGTGAGCGCAAATGGTTGTTCGTTAATGGGTGCCCTACGATTGGCTGGCAACCGATTCAGGGTGTCCCCCGCCTTCTGTCCGGAGACAGCTGGGATAGGCTCCAGCGACCCTAGTGAGGATCAAGCGGTTCGGAAGATGAATGAATGAATGAATAATAATAATAAATTTTATTTATAAGCGCATTTCAAGACACCCAAGGAATGTCCTCTTTACAGCACAAAAGGAGTTAATGCGATTGGATGCACTGGGTGGGAGATATTTAGGTTCACAAATGTCTGAATTTGAACTACTGGTAGTCAGGAGGATATTAAACAGGTTAAGAGATGAAGAGTGAAGATGAAGAAAAGAAAAGAAGGTGGAGGTGAGTAGACGTTTGGGTGAAGGAGACAAAGAGGGCATGTATGTACTTGTAATCTGCTGTTACCCCTCCAAGGCCCACATCACTTCAAAGATCACTCTGTGTGTGTGTGTGTGTGTGTGTGTGTGTGTGTGTGTGGGCATACATCTTCTTAAACCAGAGCGGAAGAAACTGGAGCATTCCAGGAATTCTGGAAGTCGTCTTTAGTCAGTTCACTTCAGTCAGTGTGTCCACTTATCTTACCCCACTTTGTGTGAGCGCGCGAGTGTGTGTGTGTGTGTGTGTGTGTGTATGTGTGTGTGGTAGAGGGGGTGGGGGGGTTATAACAGCAGAATGTACAGTGTTGTATCCTTGAAGATACATAAATGAATTACATAAATTCTATAAATTAATTACATTCTTGAACTACCAAGAGGCTTCACAGCAATGTTCTCTCTAACGTGCTCTCACCTTCTTCGTGCATAGCAAATGTATACTGTACAGCACATCCCCCCCAAAATCAAACCTAAGCAATCTTGATATTTTGCACTTTCACATTTGCCTTCGACAAAGAAATCAAAGTTTACTTGGCTCATGAGGTTCACCGAGCATGAAGAAGAATGCATAAAAAAATAGAAAAGGAAATCCGCACCAAATAGTGTAATTGTCACATGGACCCTGCTCTCCTCCGAAAACAATTGAGTTCATTTGACCAAGATTTGGGTCCTATACGCAGCTTCTTACAGGGATATTAAGGGTGATAGACCATTCCAATATAACACTTTTGAGTTGTGATCAGCTATCAAGGGCCTTCGCAGCCCTTGCAACATTGGAGTACTGACACATTGCAATTGAATTCTTTTTTTAATTAAGTACGTCAGATTAAAAGCTATTTTGATCAAATATGACCTTTATAAAAAACCAAAAAGAAGAGAGATTTATTTTTTGTCTCGACCTGTTACATGGGCCTCCGATTTTTGGTACATCTTACAATACAATACAATACATGCTGATTTATATAGCGCTTTCACAACAGCGGAAGCTGTAACAAAGCGCTTAATAAAACAGTTAACATAAAGTAAAATAATAAACACAACACATAACATAAAAAACGTACAGTCGTGCAGTCCTAACCACTTTTCCCCTCATACGCTTTGTTGTTAAAGCAGTTTGAGATGAAAGAGGAGAGAATCAAAGTGTCCTTTCACCAGTGGATCAGAGACGTCATACTCAAAATGTGCACACGTCGGCTACAAGCTAAGTTTCAAATGTTTCATTAAAACTTTGTGGAGAGCTCAACTCAGTATTTTTCTAAACCACAAAATGAACTCAAAGTTTAGGTATTTTACCAAGTGTGTGGCAAATTTCAAATTTCACAAATTGTTATTACCATCAAAATCAGCCTCTTTTTTTCTTGCCAAAGAGTGCTTTTTTTTCCTGGTCGTCTCGAACATCTTCGGATGGTACACCCAGTTTCAGGACAATCGAATAAAAGGAGTTTTAAAAAACGTGACCTCGAAAAAAAAATGCCCAAAATGGGTCCAAACATGAAAGAAACTTCAAAATGGGAGACTTCCTGTCAGCTTGGGCTTTTACGGATACTGTACCTCCCAAATTTTGTCGATCTTGGTGACACGTACAACCAGCGCTGCTTCCCTCAAAGTTTTTAGGGGGTGTTGTTTGAGCCATTGAAAAAAAATTGCACAACATCCTAATAAAACATTGATGTTGTTCCTAACACTCTCAATTGTCCCTTGGTGTGAGTGTGAGCGCGGATGGTTGTTTGTCTCTGTGTGCCCTGTGATTGGCTGGCAACCAGTTCAGGGTATACCCCGCCCACTGCCCAAAGACAGCTGGGTTTGGCTCCATTATGCCTGTGTCTCTTGTCAGGATAAGAGGATTAGAAGACGGATGGATGTTGTTGCTACATCTGATGTGTTTGAAAGGTTTTGAGTTTTTGTGCATCTTTTTAGACTTTTAGAAGTAGTGCTATTTTCAACACACTTCATGTTGCAACATCATCCAGCCTACACACTCTTCTGGGCAAATATGAGGTAAATCTGGTCAACCCACTGGCAGTAAAACGTCCAAAAGTTAAACATATATTTCCTTCAGTCAGTAGATGGCAATGCCCATACGCCTTGAATAATAATAATAATCATAATCATAATAATAATAATCTAGTAATTTCCACAAAAGCAATCGTAACTTTGCTGCGGTGGCTGCTCAGGTACTTAATGCAAAAGGCTTGATTCTGTTAATTATGTGACTCGATTGTGACGTGTTCCTTGGTGTTGTCAGTTGCTATGGCGCTTTATTCTGTCACCTTTTTTGTGTCATGTAGGATTGGACATGGCTTGATGTCTCTCAGTATTTATGCTCGGGGGTGACTCAGTGACACGTCAGAACATCAAGATTTCTTCCATGCCTTCTGCACCCAAAAGTCTTCACCGTTTGTTACTTTGTATTTTTCTGTTCTGCATCTAGCCCTGCTCACTGTTGTTAGTTTGTATTATTGTTCAAAAGACTCTCTGGTTTCCAAATCCTGTTCCTTGCGTGACAGTATGATCTGAGCAGTCATGAATCCAGCAGACTCAGACATGATCGCCTCAGCCCATCACACCCATGGAGCACTGCTTGGCGTACAGAGACATACGAATCATTTGCTTCTTTTTTCTGAGATATGTCAAGTCTTTGAACAGCCCTTTATTTATCAGTGCTTTGGCAAACAGCTCATGTCATGACGTCAGAGCTCAGTCAACAGCAGACTATGCCATCGAGTTCAGGATTTTGGCCTCTGAGAATAATTGAAATGAGGCTGGACAGCTTTTATTTGCGAACTTTCAGAGCAGCTTCAGGATCAGCTGTCCACTCGGGGTGAGCCGTCAAGGAGTTCATTTCCCTCGTGATTCGTACTGACAACCGCATAAGAGAACGCTGTTGAAGTGCCCAACCTGTCCGCCCTTCCTCCCCTTGTGCTGCTGCTCCTCAACTGGTCGCTCAGCCCTTCACTAGCCCCAAAGCACCTGCTGCCGCCAGGGAAGAACCAATGCAACTCGGCAGAACACGCCTCTCCGATGAGAAACACTTATCAACGGCTCATCAACCCAGGTTCATTTTATTCATGTCACAAATCTCGGTTCAATTTGATCCTCATTTTGGTATATCGCTGGTTTGAGTTTATTTGTGACAAACCTACAACGCGTACCTTACGATGTCAGGTTTTGGACCGGTGTGATACTGGATTGGCCACCGTGTGAATGTCTGATCTGGCTCACTGTGAGACAAGGAATGGTCATTGAGTTTGTGTGAGTGCTCAGACGGATTGGAAAATTAGAGGGATCATTGCTTCACAGTCGTCCGTAGAAAACCCTTCTTTCCCATGATACTCTTCATTGACCGGGATGGAAAGTGGCAGGAAGTAGATGAGTCCTGAGGTTGTTCTTTCCACAAAAGAATGTAGTTAACAGCGGCAAAGAATATTGCGAGAAACGTTGCTATGTGTATTTCACTTGCTTAGACATTTAAATAATTTTAATTATGGATGGATTTTTCAGATGGGAAATGTGAGAGAGTTCCACCATGTTAGCGACAAAAAACACATTTAACAAAACGTGTTTTTTTATATCTTATGTGTCCCTTATTCCATTCCAAGTTGTATTTATTTATTTATTTATTTTGTAATTTTTCTTACACAATAATGTGATGGGAATTGTTCAGTAGAATATGTATTCAGGGTTTAGGACGACTGAAAAAAATATTTAAAAATAGTCTGCAAATTTGCTGATGAAATGTGCGATTAGATGAAACATGTTGAATTGTCTTAAAATTAGGGGCTAAATGACACCATGTAGGAGCAACTGAGGGCTCTCGAGGACCAGACTTGAGCACCGGCTTTAGTGGAACGGGACTTGCTAATAATCTGCAAGATTTCCTCATGTTAAAAAAGTATGTTCTTTAGAAGGTTCTTAGGCCCCATTTTTCAAATACTCGCCCCACCCTGGGGGTGGTCATTGAACTGATTCCGTTCAGGGACAATGGTTACTGCAGTGGACATCTTACCATGTTTTCCGATTACAAGGTATATTAAACGGTCAAAACCGGAAGCTAGATTTTCCCCATGGCCCACGGTCTATGAATAATGTTGTCTACAAAGCCATAAAGAGATATGTAGCAACTTACCGTACGTCTCATTGTTGTTTACAGAGCAATATCTACATACATATACCTACTGATGGCATACTATGATTTACTATTTTCTGAAGATTGTTTACAATACTTGCACGATGTAACTGATTCAATCATATCATAAAAATTCATAATAATTATCGTAAAAATTACAATAACATGATTATGGGGGCATGGTGATCAACTTGTTAGCACCTTCGCCTCAGAGTGCAGAGGTCGTGGTTTTGAATCCGGGCCTGTGTGGATTTTCTCCAGGTACAAAACATGCCCAGTAGGTTAAGTCATCACTCAAAATTGTCTGTAGGTGTGATTGTGAGTGTAGATGGTTGTTTGTCTATGTGTGCCCTGCGGGTGGCTGGCAAACAGTTCAGGGTGTCCCCCGCCCACTGTCCGATAAGAACTGGAATAGGCTCCAGAACGGCCATGGCCCTCGTGAGGAGAAAGCGGTTGAGATAATGCATGGATAATCTTAATATAGGTGTTTGCCTGAGTAGATACAGTAAATGTATGTGTATTTTAACATATCTCTTTACATGTAGAGCCTGTATGTGTACATTATATCTGTATGTGTGGATTGTATGTGTGTATATATTTATATATGTATAATGTGTATATGTGTATGCATATTAGTATGTGTGTTAAAAAAGCACTTTATTGTTTTGTACCTAATTAATGGTTTATATCAGGAAGTGGCAAGTGGCGGTCCAAAGTTGCCTCCCGGCAGGGTTGATGGAAACATTACGTCCCCTCCCATCGTTCAGGTTGCTTATCCCTGCTCTATAACCTAATTGAATTTGATAAACCACGATCACGTGACTACGCACTTCAACCCTGCCAACTCCCACCCCCTTTGCGCGTGCACGAGCGCGCAGGTAACGTGACCAAAAGTAGGAGGCCCACTTGAGCGTTCTCTCTACCCCTTTTAGGCACGGACAGAACAGGCGCACACACACACCGCCTGCACGGTCACGCACACTGGCACTCTGACCGCTAAGCCTCGAGTACGGAGTCAACTTTTCCTCACTCGATCCGCTACTTCCCGAAACAGCAAGTTCAGCGTCCCGCTTTGCTCTCAACTTTTCTCAGCACAGGTGGTGTCCGTGATGGCGCCCCTCACGCGCCTCGCTTTACTGCCGTTAGTTTCGGCCGTGCTTTTGCTTCCGGTGTCCGCAGAAGAGGCCGCGAGCAGCGGCGGCGTGAACGGCTTCAGCCTGCATCCGCCCTATTTCAACCTGGCCGAGAGCACCAAGATCACTGCCACTGCCACCTGCGGAGAAGACGAGGCTGGAAAGAGCGTGCCCGACCTCTACTGCAAGCTGGTCGGCGGACCGGTTTCTGGAGACCCGGGACAGACCATCCAGGTGAGCCCTACCGAAACGAACTGACGACGCGACTCCCGCGGGCTGGCGATCAACAATGCAGTCACATCACCAGTGACACCTTTGACACGAAGGAAATAACTTTTACCTTGTTTGAACACCCACAGTACTGCTTTACTGTATATTGCTCCACACAGGGAGGCCGGAGCTGGAATTGAACCCGGTACCTCTGCACTGTGAGGTCATGTGTGTGTGTGTGTGTGTGTGTGTGTGTGTGTGTGTGTGTGTGTGTGTGTGTGTGTGTGTGTGTGTGTGTGTGTGTATATATATATATATATATATATATATATATATATATATATATATATATATATATATATATATATATATATATATGTATATATGAGGATAAAGCAGCTTGGATAAGGCGTAGAAAAAAAAGTAGTGTTTTCTAATCCGACCGACCGAGAATATATACCTCGAAGATAAACTATACGGTATGCATATATTTCATACCTTCTATATATATATATAATAATAATAATAATAATATAGTATATATCATATATAAGCGCCTTTCACAACACACAAGGACGCTTTACAATCAAAACAAGAACAATAAAACAACAGACAAAATTATAAATAATAAAAGGAAAGATGAATTTAGAGCGTTTACATTGGTGCAAACTCTCGCGATATTCATGTTGCGTCGTTTGCCCTGTCGTCTGTCAACAACATTGAATCATGGCGGCGGCCACGATCTCCGACAACAGTTTAAACCGCGTTTTGTGTGTCGCAGTCGCATGCTCGCACCATAATATTAAGAAAATAGCATCCACTGTTGTATCGAAAAGCTTCAACGAACTATTTGACGAACACCACGGGCCGTCTAGGACGCGGGACGCAGAGGTAACGAGATGGCTCTAACACCCAGCCGCTGGGTACCCAACTCTCTCGCCGCCGAGCGGGGGTTTCAATCAGTGGCGATTGCTCTCGGACTGCAGGGAAGCTCGGCTTCCCCTAAAATGTCAAAGAATAAGTGATGAAATATGTGAATGTAAATGTCATTGTGTGTACATGTCATTGACTAAATATGCGCTACAACGTGCTCAACTTTTGCTCCGAATCAGCTTCTTCTTACTGGTTATGACGCGACTCCCTTCTCCTTCATGCCGCAGCTTCGCTGTGCTTTAAACGGTAGTGAGTTCAGGGTAGGTTGTCCCAATGCGTTGAACGGAGACGAGTCATTGGATACGAACTGTTTTTTGTCCCGCCCACGGACGCTCGTTGTGGGACTGGATGGCAGTGGGAGGGTACCGGACGCCAGGCTTTTCTGCATCAGATTGGATGATCTGTCTGAGCCTGTGTGCCAGTTTGATTGACATTGAAATGAGCCAATCACAGAGCTTTTAGTGATTGACATTGAAATGAGCCAATCACCAAGCTTTTAGTGTAGGCATCCGTGCAAGCGTTTTTTTCAACTCGCATTCTGTTCCGAGTTGAGCTGGAGACTTCTCCAAAAGGAACGGAGCTAGAGTAGAATTCGCGTACAAATAAACTGACACATTTTATGATGTCCACCAAAATTGAGCTTCCCCTCTTTGACAGACGATCATCCGGCACTGGTTTCAATGTCTCCTTGTTTTATGTTTTATGGTTATTTTGTTTACGTTTTTGATGGTGGAGGGAGGGAGAAGAAAAAGATTAAAAAAAAAAACTTTGTCCGACCTACCGACCCTATGCTGAAATTTCATGTTCCCGGAAACACACTACTTATTTTTCTACGACTAATGGATGGAAAGCATTTATTTTTCAAAAATGGCATGTTATAAAATGCATAACATTTTACAATTAATCAAGTATAAATATTACGATTGGCTGGCAACCAGTTCAGTGTGTACCCTGCCTGCTGCCCGAAGACACCTGGGATAGGCTCAAGCATGCCCCGCGACCCTTGTGAGGATGAGCGGATTAGAAAATAGTTGGATGGATAAACTATAAATAATACAATACTCATGTCACAAAATATAAAGTGCAAAGGAAAGTGCTTTGCATTGAACAACACCAGGAAGGATGTTCCTTCTGCAGTCGGTTTTCAAGAACACATGGTCTGCCGCCTGCCGCGTGATGAATTCGAATCCAGCTTGGACCAAAATATAGCAAACATCCCCCCAAACAAACAAACAAAACAAAAGACATTTGCAAGTAGGGCCGAATGATTAATTGTTTCTAGTATAATCGAAATTTGATTTACTTATCGCAAAAGCTGGAATTTAAATGGTCGTTAAGACACAGGAGGGAGGGCGGGAGGGAGGGAGGGAATGGGGGGCCGCCGCATAGCTGTATATAGTTTTCTGTCTAGCGCCTTGCTCAGATGTCAGATATTTTGAGGATAAATCAGTCTGAATGTGGCCATATGTATAGTATGTCCTGTGTGAAGATTAAAAAAAGACTGATGGATGAGAGACAGACAGATCAATCGATGCATAGACAGAGATATGGAAATATCGAATTTAATTTATTTTATGAATTCTTTTTTTTCCAACTTTAGTTTTACTTATGTGCTCATTTTCATTCAACATAACGAATGCACGTTTATTGTACCTTATTGTAATTAAACAGCATTGTATTGTTCTGCCTATATTCGTCACTGTCATAGATGAACAATTATGTAATTAATCAATAAAATGCATGCAATTAGATCATTTTCCACGTGACCCCTGATGATTTCTCACAGCCAACAAGTGCAGGGGTGTGAAACTCATTTTCGCTGTGGGGCTGCATGGAGGAAAATCTGTTCCCAAGTGGGCCGTACCAATGAAATCTTAAAAATTAAATAGGCCCATTCCCTGGAATTGCGTGGGTCCACGGTCCATATATTGTTTAAAAAAAAAAAAAGATCCTTTTTGGACTCCTGTATATCTTTATAGAGCATTTTTCCTTAAGTTGCATGAAATGAATGGCAATTTTCTGTGACGTTGTTTCCATTTTTTATCAAATCCATATTTTGTATAGAACACACAATAAAGTGGAATAGGTAAATGAAATCAATCAATAAATGAAACACAAATAGCCAGTGGCAGAAAAATGTCCCAATCAAAGAATGGGGTTTTCTGACTTCTTTTCAAGAAATGCAGTGAAGTGCAAAGAGTTGAACTGAATACAGAATTGATTCAAGTAACATTTTGGAATAACTATCGTTTAACCACAGTTTTGGCAACCCAAGTCTTTCATCTTGTCTTTTAGTTACCGTTGAATTCAACTGTGGCCCAGTGGTGGGACCCTATTCGAAATTAAGGGTAGCGGATGGGACCTGAGACGTGTCAGGTCCATGTCGGAGTGTTCCCTCAGATTGGTCAGATTCTTGTCGCCCCTCCCTACACACATGGAGGGGCGACCCTGTCCACGAACACACTTAAAACACTGCCAATTGAGTCTTCTTTCGGAGGTGTCATATCCACCTATTTTGCATATCTATGGTTCCCAGAATGCATTGCGTGCTGCAGTGCATTTAATTAATAAAGTTATAAGGACGTTAATCCTTGTTATACATGTTTTTGTGACCAGTAGTTGAATGGGTGTCATGTTTTACATATACTTGCATTTTGCACTGTATTTATTTTTTTAATCAAACCGTGACTTTAGTATGTGTGTAAAATTAACTAGAATACATGTCCAGTATATTAGACTTCAAACTTTTGGCAAGTAACACGTTTCAATTTCAATGTTTCTTTGTCGTCTGCTGGTAAGGCTGGCTAATTAGTCACTCAGGTCCTTTTACTTTTTAATCTTAACCAAATCAGCTCATCCTTTTGACACCCCTGACCTAGTAGTTGGGAATTGTTGCTATATAAGGCTGCAACACTGCAACAAATAATGACATTCATCCCAATACATACACCTGTTTGAGAATGTTTGTTTTGAACCTGTTATTCACCATTTGCAATGATGTAATTTAATATCTGATGTGACTATATGACAGTAATTACACTCAATTTACTTTTATCATTCACATATATGCATTGAAACTGATCCCACTGATTGTACAAACTTTAACAAGTAATTGGTATTGAAAAATATAGGAATGCACTTTAAGATTAAACGAGATTTATAAAGAAACCAGTTTTAAACCATTTACACGTGCATATAAAATCTAAATGTAATCCCTGCCTACACCTTACAAACTAAGGAGAGTGCTATTAAATGTGTAAATGTGAGAGTGCTATTGATAGCGTCTGCCCTCCATCCTTAATTGTCTAAACAACCTTAATTGACTAATCATAAACACGTCTGCTGCATACGGAGAGATCCTGGCGCGCGTGTGTGTGTTCGTGCGCTCTGCTCAACCGCAAAGGCCCACGTGGGGCAATTAAAAAAAATACATGTATTTGTTAATTGGTCGCTACTTCACGGATTTTCATTTTTCGCGGGTGGTTTTGGTCCCCATTTTGCGAAAAACGAGGGATTACTGTACTGTTTTACATGATCATCTCGCGGGCCGGATTAAACCCCTTTGCGGGCCGGATCCGGCCCGCGGGCCGTACGTTTGACACCCCTGCTCTACCAGGACATTTCATTCTTTTATTTAGTTTTATTTTACTCTGCTGCCCGGTTGACACTGCAAATAAGAATCTGTTCTCAATTGCCTTACCTGGATAAATAAAGGCTCCTCCTCTTTCGCTTTGGCTCCTGAGTTGGCCCTTGTACTTCAGATTAAGGTCCTCCCTCACAAGGGGCCCCATCCCCTTTCCCCACTACACTTCGGCATGTTTCTCAGTGGCCTTCTAGGAGGGATGTTAAGATATCCAAACATCAAGATACAATATCACATTGTTAATTGATAATTATCACAATATTGTCGGGAGGTTTGCAATATTCTAAAAAAACTCACAATACTTCATAAAATCTCACACTATTCTAATAAAAAAATATCCTCCTAATATTGAGAAGAAAAAAAGCACACTATTGTCTTTTTGCTACATAATAACAGCAGTACTGGCCAATCATGTAATTCACAATGCTGTCTTTGGCTGAAGTGGATGAAAAGTAACGTTTTTTGATGGCTATGTGCTGCTTTTAATATCATAAGATGAAAATGATATAGAGGCAATTTATATATTGCGGTATCACCGTTATTGTTACATCCCTGCAATATAGTTTGTTAGCATGTCCATGACCTCATAGCGCTTGGATGGCATCTTAGCATGTCAATGACTTCAGGCATTTTGTTGATTATTTAATATGTTGATCAGCACTTCATAGTATGGGATCACATTGATGACTTTATAGCATGCTAACATGTAGATTCTTTGTTTGAACATGCTGAGAATTTGTGTGTTGATGGCTTTTTAGCAAATCATCGTGTTGATCACTTGAACTTCATAGCTTGTTGGAAGCATCTTGCCATGTTAGCAGGTTAATGATTGCGTTGATGGCTTCTTATTTTGTGAGCATGTTGTTGACTTTTTAACATGTTGATGATGACATCTTAGTGTCGTTTATAATGACATCTGAGCTTTATAGCATGTTAACATTGTTGACTTGTTAGTGTGTTATCATGTTATGACTTGATACCATGGTGTGTTTAGCATGTAGAAAGGTGAAGGCTTCTGCTCGGTCTTGATGGGTTAATGATGAAGGCTGACGAGCTTCCCGCCTCCTACCCACATTCCTCCTGGTGACTGACCCGTGTCGGCCATTTGCAGCGTGTTTGTCCGTGCTGCTCTGGCGGGATTATCCCAATTTGAGCCCCACCTCCTCTGCCTGTTCTGTTGTCCCCTTGAAGCAGGATTGCAGCTAATTTAGGTGGTGGTTCTGTGAGGTGGCCGTTGGTGGAAGGGGGTGGCTTATCGTTGACAGTGCTGCACCTGCTGGTGATTTTAAGAAGTGATCAGAATCAGAATCAGAATCAGAATCATCTTTACTGGCCAAGTATGTAGAACACACAAGGAATTTGTCTCCGGTAATACACGCTGCATTAGTATCATCATAAACGAGGACATGACAAATAGGTATGGAAGGACATTTCGTAATGTAAGTGAACCATAGTGCGGTGGTACCACCCAGTGACAACTGTGAGACAATGTGCAAAGTATCAGGCAGAGCTAAAGTGATCAGTGGTAGAATACAATACTATGACAGTTCGACAGTTGGTGCAGAAAATCATTGAACCATTTTAAAGTGACCAGTAGCAGTATTTGTTGTACAAGAAGAGTGACTACGTCAGTGACTGTTTAGGGAGTTAATGGCTAGAGGGAAGAAGCTGTTTAAGTGTCTGCTGGATTTGGTGCAAGTGATGTTGCTTATGACATCAATCGGAACACTTCACAGCGATTTCGCACCACTTTCCTGGACACACCACCCTTACACTTGTGGCATATGCTCAACTCTTTCTCAAGAGGGCCGTTAAACTACTTTAAAAAAACAGCTGCAGCTGTTAGGATATGCTGTGCATAAGATTGATCATAAAACACAATCAATAACACGAATAAACATTATTTTCTCAGGCCTGAGGATTTCAGAAATGAACAGAAACTGTTTTTCGTTTCCATTAGATTACCCAGTAGGAAACCACTGCAACTAATTTTGGGTTCCGTAAACGTTCATCATGGGAACCCATTTTTCTACTTTCAAGTCAAGTCAAGTCAAGTCAACTGTATTTATAGAGCACTTTCAAACAGCCATTGCCGCATACAAACGTCAAGCTCAAAATGTGCACACGTTGGCTATAAGCTAAGTTTCAAAGTCAACAAGAAGCTGTAGCATCCATTGATGGAAAAAGAGATTGATTCACTTCTCCTGTCCCAAGTAAATCCGTTCCAATACCAAGCGGTGACTCTCAGTTCCAAATACGCATCGGTGCAGAAGCCGACGCTCCTCTCTCCTCAACTTCAGCAGGCATCCATCCAGCCTCACCAACGCAGACTGTCCAACAGCGCCGACATCTCCACTGAACAAAGCGAGGCTGTGTAAAATGCTGCCCATTACCAGCACAGATTTTGATTGGGAGGAATGTCGGCGCCATTGACTGTCGGTGCTGGACAGCCCCGAGGCGCTTGTGTTTTTTGCGCCTGTAATGGGCAGCATTTTTCACAGCCTCCTTGACAGACCAGCATCTGCCATTGATGGCTACTCACCCCCTTTATTAATACAAAAGCATGTAATAGGAAGTGAATTACAATCATGTGATTAATCTTTTTTAAAATGACCTTATTTACTATATATAGACTTATACTATTGATATGGCTTGACGTCTTCTTTGCAACTCCAAGATGATGCACTGTGTAATCTACTATCAATTTGACCAAAGAATCTACCACAAGTCATCGTTAGACCTACCGACAGTGAAATGAGCCAATCACAGATTAGTGTAGGCATCCGTGGGAGCATTTTTCAATTCTCATTCTGTTCTGAGTTGAACGGGAGACTTCTTCTAATCATTTTAGTGACACTCTCTTTGTTGAAAACGACTTTAATCTTTTTGGTGGGTTTTATTGTAGTTGCTTGTGTTCGCAGACTGACTTATATCACCACAGGGTACACCAGACCAGCATTGTAGGAAGTGAATTACAATCATGTGATTAATCTTTTAAAAATGACGATTGATATTTTTTTGCATTTACTATCAATTTGACCAAAGAATATTCATAAAGGTTACCATGTCTACAACTGGTAAATTACAGAATAACTAAGACTGTTTCATAATATTTTTCATAGCGATTAGCCTTTAGATCTAATGACCAACTTCAAGTACTTGCCTCGGAACCATGCCTTCCGTCGTATTTCTCTTTTGTTTTTTGTGCATACATCACACGTCATTTTGGTACTACGCCCTTCTTTGGATGATTCGAAAGAAAAATCCGACTGGCATTCCCATTTCGTAAATGTAGTAACTAATATACCTTTTGGTGTTTTATGTATTTTTTTGCTGCCATCTCCATCCATCATCCACGCGCTTTCTCAGCGTGCAGACTAAAATAGCAACCTGCATGCGCACATAATGTTTCGTGTTCCACCCACCCACCCACCACAAAAGTAGAATAGAAGAAAAACATTCACACACAACAAATACACATACAGGCACAGTGAAATCGCGTTGATCACAACAGAGGTTCTATTGTGTACAGTCGACTAGTGCGCTGTGATTTTGATGGAAAACGATTTTTCGGTACCGTACAAATGATCCCACGGAAACGATATGCCACCGGAAACGATCGTTACCGTGAAATCCTCAGGCTTTTTTCTAATTTTTAATTAAGAAAGAGCTTCCTTAACTTCAGCAATTGGAATATGGGAAGTCCAGCATTATTTTTCTCTCTTTCTCTCAGTGACACACGCCTGCATACAATCTGGTCTTGATTTGACAGGAGATGATGGGAGTTTGAACTAACTGAAAAAAATCGGAGCACTGAAATGTGTGTACACCTAAACTATGCTGTATTGCAGGTGCCCATTGTGTCATTCGCGATCGACTAGTAGATTCGGTCGGGTGTTGGTCAGTCGCATGGCACGAACTAAATCGCTGCCAGCCCACCTAGTTTTATGTGGGTGATAAGGCTGCCAGGCGAGGGCAGTGAGTGAGTCAAAACAAGCAATAATAAATAAATAAAACTACCGTATTTTCGGGACTATAAGTGGCTCCTGAGTATAAGTCGCACCATCCATAAAATGGATAATAAAGAAGAAAAAAAACAGTAAGTGTCAGTGTTACTCCAAATCACTAATTCCAATGAAATCTTCATCCTCTGTGTCACTTTTAAAGATTTCTGCCAATTCTGGAGGTAGAAGATGCGCCGCAGCCAATTGCAGGGTGCACAGAGACAAACAACCATCCACACACACACACACACACACACACACACCTATGGACAATTTAGAGTGTCAAATCAGACTACCATACATGTGTCGCCTGCTTCTGGATGTTGTTTGATGATTTTGTTCTCTTTGAGTTGCTCATTCAACAGAAAGTGTCATTAAATATGAAGGAAAAAGTATTGGGTCGAGAGCCTTCACATATACGTACATATATGACCTGAAGTCTCCCTCCTGATTTGTTGTTTCTTGATTGTCATTGGCTGGCTTTCGCGATCGATCAACAGCAAACTTGAAAGGAGGCACGTGATTGGTTGACCTGAACTGTTCATGCAGCGCGAGCATGAAAAGTCCCTATAGTTGACTGGTTTTCATTTTCAATATTAACAGGCTGACTGTTCATATATCAATACCAATACGATAACGATATATCACCCCACCTGCCACTGTGACCCAACAGTGGATATTCGGGAGAAAATGGATAGAGGGATAAAGTTTGCTTTTCGGAAAATGTTTAAGATTCGAACAAGCTGAATGCTGAATTGTAGTTGATTCCTAAATTGCTGACGAAGTTCAATGCTTAATTTCAGTTTTAAGTAAATCCTTGTTCTTTTAATGAAATACTGGTAAATTGTAAAGTTTAGCTTAGCATTGAGTTCATGTCCTGTGACAAAAGGGCTGAGTACTTAATAATAATAAAACAAGATAACCGTTATTTGTTCCACACTGGGGAAATTTGCAGTCTACAGCAGCAAAATGATGGGGCGGGGATAAAGTGTTTCATTGCACAAAATAAATGTTTCAGTAATAGTATATCATAATAATCTTTCACTAACAAACACAGAATAAAACACTCAGTCTCCGTGACATCAAGATATGTTTTTAAAATATATTTTAAAAAATGGTACATCACACGGACAATGCAATGAATTCATGCTAATGTCTCTTTCAGGGTCAGTACTGTGACATCTGTCGTCAAGGCGACAGCGACCGTGCCCACCCCATCACAAACGCTGTTGATGGCACTGAGCGATGGTGGCAGAGCCCGCCGCTCTCACGCAGTACGGAGTTCAACGAGGTCAACGTCACGCTGGACCTTGGACAGGTACTACATCCTAATACTTCCGTTCCTTAATTAGCAAGTACTAATTCAGTCTGAGGTAAATGTTTCGTCTCAGTTTTAGCGAGACACTAATAATCAATCTCGGCTAAATATTTACTTTTGGCAAAATGTTAAAGTTCTTTTCTGTCTAAATAATTTGCAAGGTGATCACTATTAATACCTCCTTCTGGAAGGTAACAAAGATGGTCGTCTAGATTGAAGATTTAAGAGGTTTTCATGAATAAATCCCAAATGTATTTTGACTTTGAACATAGATACGTGCAAACTTAGGCGTAGAAAAAAAAGTAGTGTGTTTCCGGTAACCCGACCGACCGAGAATTTCTACCTCAAAGAAAAACTTTACGGTCGGCATTTTTTTTCAAACCTTCTACATTTTGGTGTAATAATAGCCTTTCAAAACACTTAAGGACGCTTTACAACCAAAACAAGAACAATAAAACCACAGACAAAATTATAAATAACAAAAGGAAAGATGAATTTAATTTAGCAAACTCTCGCGATATTCACGTTGCGTCGTTTGCCCTGTCGTCTGTCAACAACATTGAATCGTGGCGGCGGCCACGATCTCCGATAACAGTTTAAACCGCGTTTTGTGTGTTGCAGTCGCATGCTCGCACCATAATATGAAGAAAATAGCATCCACTGCTGTATCGAAAAGATTCAACGAGGCGAGGGCGGCGGCGACGTTCGAAGTTGGCCGCGGGGAGAGGCGTGGGGCGGGCGTGACGGTGGGACGGGCGGGGGTTGTGGTACGGCGCGCCGGTCGTTGGTCGGTCGTCTACTCTACCCCGCCACGAACACCCAGCGCCCGCCCGCGCCCGACCCCGCAAGGCGGCGGCGGCGGCGCACCCGCCTCCCGAGCCCGGAGCGAGCGAAACCCAAATAGGCGGCGCCGCCGCCGCGCGAGCGGCGGGACGACGGCGGCGGGAGGCGCCGCGGGGAGGGGCACGGTTTCGGCGCTGGTCGGGTCGGTGCGCCGCGCCACCTCCGCGTCCCGCGTCCCCGTCACTACCCGGTCAGGCGCCCGTCGGCGTTCCCCACCCGCCACCCCGCCGACCGCGGCGTCCGCGCTGGTTGACGTCGACCCCGTCCGCCGTCTTACGGCACCTAGTCCAGGCCGGGCCACGACCACCACGGGCCGTCTAGGTCGCGGGACGCAGAGGCTCTAACACCCAGCCGCTGGGTACCCAACTCGCTCGCCGCCGAGCGGGGGTTTCAATCAGTGGCGAGGGAAGCTTGGCTTCCCCTAAAATGTCAAAGAATAAGTGATGAAATATATGAATGTAAATGTCATTGTGTGTACATGTCATTGACCAAATATGCGCTACAACGTGCTCAACTTTTGCCTCGAATCAGCTTCTTATTACTGGTTACGACGTACGACGCGAGTCCCTTCTCCTTCACGCCGCAGCTTCGCTGTGCTTTAAACGGTAGTGAGTTCAGGGTAGGTTGTCCCAATACGTTGAACGGAGACGAGTCATTGGATACAAGCAGGTTTTTGTCCCGCCCACGAAGTTCGGCGTCTCTGGGACTGGATGGCAGTGGGAGGGTACCGGACGCCAGGCTTTTCTGCATCTGATTGGATGATCTGTCTGAGCCTGTGTGCCAGTTTGATTGACATTGAAATGAGCCAGTCACCGAGCTTTTAGTGTAGACGTCCGTCGCGAGCAATTTTTCAACTCGCATTCTGTTCCGAGTTGAGCTGGAGACTTCTCCTAATCATTTTAGCGACACTCTTTGTTGTAAACAAACAACTAGCGACAAATTAATCTTTTATTTCTGGTGGGTTTTATTGTAGTTCCTATAGTTGTAGGACACCAATTAATTACGGGGAAAAGACGCCTTGTTGGTATGACAGGGTCACAGATCATTTTCTTGAAAAGCAACGGAGCTAGAGTAGAATTCGCGTATAAATAAACGGACACATTTTATGATGTCGATCAAAATTGAGCTTCCCCTCTTTGACAGACGAGCATCCGGCACTGGTTTCAATGTCTCCTTGTTTTATGTTTTGTGGTTATTTTGTTTACGTTTTTGATGGGGGAGGGAGGGAGAAAAAAAGATTTAAAAAAAAAACTTTGTCCGACCTACCGACCCTATGCTGAAATTTCATGTTACCGGAAACACACTACTTTTTTTTCTACGCCTTATCTAACATCTCCTTCAACGCACCTTGCAGGAAGTTGCAGGGTGTTATACACACACACACACACACACACACACACACACACACACACACACACACACACACACACACACACACACACACACACATCAAACCAAAGGAAGCTTTTATGTTCTTGTGAATATTCTTTGTATGCCTCTGCTGAACTGGCCTCTTCTGAGTGTTTACTACCCCCCCAAAAAAAGGAATGTGAGTAAACCTGCCTCAACCTGCACACACAAGAAGAGGTAGAGCTTAAACATCCTATGTGCATGAAGCTCCGAAAAGGGATGGAGGCGCCGTATGAGGGTGTTGTGTGCACACCAACCACTATTTGACACTGTTGCCTTATGGTGGTGCTGTTCTCCGATGCTCACAGATATTGGAAGGTGTTGTGTAGCTCTGAGTAAAACCTCTTTATTATACCTTATACATTGTTACATGAATATAATACATGAAAACTATGGCAAATTAATCCAATTCAAACCAACATTGCGATGTAGAAGAATGTAACTTTCAAATTTGCAAAGCTGGTGAGTTTTGGGGGGAAAAAAGGAAACACACCACACCAATCTCGCTCTCTCGCTCTCTCGCTCTCTAGCTCTCTTGCGCTCTTGCTCTCTTGCTCTCTCTCTTTCTCTCTCTCTCTCTCTCTCACACACACACACACTCACTTGCACTTTCACACTTGTGCACTCATCCAATCACATCCACTCAACTGCTCATCCAGTCACAGAGCACTTTCAAGTTTTCATGCTCCCCATTCTCCACATTGGCAATGGTGAGTTGAAACAGGGTTTCTGGGCTGTGAATATTGGCCATGCTCACCATGCAGGCAAAACAAAAATGTGTCTGATCAAAATTGCCCAAGGAAAACCCACTTCAAAAACTGCAGCTTTGGAGATTTTTTTCTTCATTCAAATCGAGCCAATCAGTGTTGCACGAGGCCAGTGACACTTGTGATAGGTTAGTGTCATCACAACATCACTTGTCAATCCAATGTTAAGCATTGTTTCTCTATTCCGGTGGTGGGTGGTGGCATTGTAGCAAGGGTTCGCAATTTAGCACCATTGTCGCAAACTGAGAATGGAAGAAAAACATAAATATGAATAATATGAATATCTATCTATCTATCTATCTATCTATCTATCTATCTATCTATCTATCTATCTATCTATCTATCTATCTATCTATCTCTCTCTCTCTCTCTCTCTCTCTCTCTCTCTCTCTCTCTCTCTCTCTCTCTCTCTCTCTCTCTCTCTCTCTCTCTCTCTCTCTCTCTCTCTCTCTCTCTCTCTCTCTCTCTCTCTCTATATATATATATATGACGGTGGTTCGAATCCCGCTTGGGGCAAAAATGAGCACATAACACCATCCAGTGTGGGTCCTTGGGCAAGACCCTTCACGCTAATGCCTACCTCATACAATGGTGAGAGACAATAAAACGGATGACATGCCGGCTCAGACGTCGCCCGGCCGAACGAGGTCTGCGTCAGGTGCTGGGGAACCAGAGCACCTTGATGACAAATGGGCTACTGGAAATATGGTGAGATGCAATAACATGGCTCTGTTGGAATGCTACTACTCAAGCAACCCTAATCAGAGGGGTTACATGCAGATAATGCGGGCTGAGTGGTTACTTCAAAACCCACAGTCACGGTTGACCACGAAACAACTAGTAGCTCAGTGTTCCAACATCCACAAACGGCAATTGCTGTCACAACTTGATGAAGTACAACGCAGGTTCCATGGTGAAGGGCCCCAGGCTGCCAGATCAGAGGAGCAGGTCATACCAGAGATTGGGAGGCAAGCCCCAATGAATGAAATGCTGAGCGAGGCACTAACTGACCTGAAAGCTAAGATCAAGGCGAGAATGAAAGCTGGGAAGCGAGGAAATCACAAAATAAATTCTGTAGGGGGGTATAGAATTTATTTTGTGATTTCCTCGCTTGATTTTCTTCGTGGTTTCATTGAAGTAAGAATTAATTTACGTTTTTCATGGGCGGCCGTGAACGCCTCTCGAGTGGAACGGAAGAAAGCACGGAGACGGACAAAGACGTACAGTATCTGTACTTGCTGAGACTGTGAAAACCATTAATAAAGTCTGTGTTTAAAAAAACAAGAAAACCAACCACAGCTCTCCTTTTTTCAACAAATACAGGTGCGTCTTTGTCTGTCTCCGTGTCTTCTTTTCTTCCGGTCAACTCGAGGCGTTCATGACCGCCTCCGAAAAACCCATTGGCATTTCCTTCATCGTAGCTCCAAGAGTCCAATCAGATAAGATAAAATAAGAAAACCTTTTATGTCTCACAATGGAGAAATGCCCACTTCACAGCAGCAAAGTTATGAGAGGAAGAAGTAGACAAACAAAATAAATAGGAGCTGCTGGAAAGGCAGCCATTCTCGCGGCGCCATCTTGAAGTCAAAATAACACAACAAGATGAAATCACAATATAAATTCTGCAGGGGGGGCAATAGAATTAATTTTGTTATATCCTCGCTTGCTTTTCAGCTTTGATGTATTACTGTATTTTCACGACCATTCGGCGCACCGTATTGTATAGCGCAGTCTCAGTAACGGCTGCTATTTCTGTATTTGACACATACACTAAACGCACTGTATTATTGGGCGCAGCCAGGCATGGTAAAACATACGGCATGCATGCACGCACGCTAAAAACACATTTTTAAAAAGGCAACGGAAGCAAAACTGAGTTCGGTTGTACTTTATTTAACCATTTTACAATGTACTCATGTTTTTCTCTTCACCTCTTACACGCTCACCCTTCACTCATTGGCGACTGGTACCTGCAAGGGGCGTGCCTTTAGTGTCCTCTTACACGCCCACCCTTCACTCATTGGTGGACTTCCGCATACCTGTCGTCACTCACACCCACCTTTTCTCTGTATAAACAGACAGAAGCGCTCTCAGTCAGGCTTTGGAACTCGGCGCATACACTAGACGCTCCGCATTATAAGGCCTCCTGTCCATTTTGGAGAAAATTTAAGACTTTTAATGGTGCCTTATAGTCGTGAAAATACGGTACATCAATTTCTTGGATAATGTCTTTTATTTTACTTGCTCCGTCTTTCATTTTGATCACTTTTCCCCTCTCTTCCAGCATCAGAGCTCTTCTTGTCTTAGCTGCTTGACATCCAAAGGTCCGTTTTTGTAGCCATTTTAGCAATGCAACGTCCATGCTCGTCTGAATCTAACAATAACAAATACTTCCTGGACCCGGTGGGTTTTCTTACCACCATCTCACTGTCTCTAACTCGACCTCCCTCGATCGCCACCCAAGACAGCGTTGCTCAGCTGATGTCATGCAATGAACTTTTAAGCCAGCCACGGGACGCTTCGTAGTCCTCGATGGCCATAGTTAGTTCTCGAAGGCTAAAAACCTTTCGCTAACTGGAGCGCTTCTCTCTCCTTAGCACTCCAGTTAGCGTAAGGTTTTTAGCATGATAACACGTAAAGCATTCGAGGAAACATTCGTTTATTTGAATGTCCGTCGAGCCTTAAGCAATTTACTCTGAGCAGCTAATCGGATGCTACGGATCTAGCTTCAGTATCTACACACATAGACAGTGAGGTCCTCTTGGCCAATTGGAGGCCAGGATGATGCTCGGTAAGCCAATGGCAGAGCAGCTATGAGTATGTTGAGTCCAGGAAACTCGCAGCTGTGACCGAAATAAACTTCGTTCACTATGTAAACCAGTGTGGTGGTTGCTGTTGCCGTTTCCGAACGAAGCAGTAGAGGTCGCTGTTGGATAAGACTTCGTTGTAGTGAATGTTTTCGCGAGGCTGGAGCATAGAAAATGATTTCGTATAACGCAACAGGGGGATTTTCGTCGTCTGGGGGGCAGGAGAATGGGAATTGTGTTAATGCATGAAGATTTTTTCATATTAGGCGGTATTTTCGCCCATGTAGGTTTCGTTCTAGAGGAGTTTCACTGTATGAGGATTTGTTGTCTTGCAGAATCCTCTGTCAAAAGGAGTTTCAACTCCCACCTATGGATGTGCTTTTCCCGCATCCCGGGGGGGGGGGGCATTGAGTCAGAGTGGACCATGTTCTGCGCCTCTATTGTTGAGTCGGCCAATCAAAGTTTAGGCCATAAAGTGGTTGGTGCTTGTTGTGTCGGCAACCCCGAACTCGTTGGTGGAGACTGCCAGTAAGGGATGCTGTTAAGCTGAAGAAAGAGTCCTGTCCGGCTTTTATGGCCGATGGGACTCCAGGGGCAGCTGATGGGTATTGGCTGGCTAAGCGGAACGCAGCTTCAGCGGTTGCCAAGGCAAAAACTAGGGTGTCGGAAGAGTTCGTTGAGGCCATAGAAACCAACTTGCAGGCGGCTTGAGGGAAATTCTGGTCCACCATTCATCGTCACGGGAGAGGTAAGCAGTGCACCACTATCACTGTGTACATTGGAGATGGCGCACTGCTGACCTCGACTCAGGACGTTGTGAGTCGGTGGGCAGAATACTTCGAAGACCTCCTCAACTCCACCAACATGCCTTCCTTAGAGGAACTCAACTCAACTCAACTCAACTCAACTCAACTCAACTCAACTCAACTCAACTCAACTGTTGAGCACTTTCAAACACCCATCGCTGCATACAAATTGCTGTACATGGAACAACAAACATCTAACTTTTTTTTTTTCGACAGACCCGTGAGTAAAGGATGTTCAACAGTGTCTGTACATGGAATAACTAACA